>AYEL01050483.1:0-25016 GCA_000484575.1 Olivierus martensii | reverse complement strand
ATGATCTGAATATCCTAATAAATACGAGAAAATACTGCATTCGGATTTATGTTAGATATCATTCAAAAACTGTAAATCAGGCCTTATATTTTTTACTCAAACGTTTATTTCGTTTAATATTAAAATAATAATTCATTTTTACTGAAAATAATTAGTTATGAATTAGAATGAATGTTTATTTCATTTCTTTCAGGACTATTGTATTTTTTATTTTTTTTGACAAAATATGATAGTCCTGAAAAGAACTATTAATTAAATTATAATATTTCTGAAAAATCGTTTAACGAAAGCCTTTCGTTAAACGGTTTCTTTATTTGTCGCCATCTGATAAGCTCGAAAGACTTTTATCATCAGATGGAATTACCGATTTATCAAAATTGTCATGTTTTTAAACAATAAGAAAAAATAATAATCATATTTGCAACAATAAACATTTTTTATTTTTACTTTATTATGTACGTGAAATAGTAATTTAAAAAAAATTATACATGCACACCAGGTAGCACTGCCACTTAATTAATGAAAATTTAGAATCAATTTTGAGTTTGGCTACTACAAATGTCGACCCTAACATAAAAAAAATTGTTAAATCAATGCAATGTCATACATCCAATTAAAAATTCTTTGTTTACTTTTGATTACGTTTCTTTGTAACATGTAATTAATAAACACGATATGATAAATAACTTTTGTTGTTTCTCTTTGTAACCCTCCTATAAGTCACAGTGAATCTATGCGGCCCTTGCTCTTAACAAGTCTGTGCATTTCTGCTTTATAATAATACTATATACAAACTTTTCTAGTTACATCGGAGGCTTCAATAGTACGTCTCTAACTTTAATGAAAAATTATACATGCACACCAGGTAGCACTGCCACTTAATTAATGAAAATTTAGAATCAATTTTGAGTTTGGCTACTACAAATGTCGACCCTAACATAAAAAAAATTGTTAAATCAATGCAATGTCATACATCCAATTAAAAATTCTTTGTTTACTTTTGATTACGTTTCTTTGTAACATGTAATTAATAAACACGATATGATATATAACTTTTGTGGTTTCTCTTTGTAACCCTCCTATAAGTCACAGTGAATCTATGCGGCCCTTGCTCTTAACAAGTCTGTGCATTTCTGCTTTATAATAATACTATATACAAAGTTTTCTAGTTACATCGGAGGCTTCAATAGTACGTCTCTAACTTTTCTTATTGACAACAAAAGCCCTTCGTTTAACTTCTGTTTTTAAAAAATATTGATAAAGATGGTAATTAATCTCTCTTCGTTAACGATGAATTGATTATCCGAGTCTTAAATTCAAATTAGGCTCTATCATAACTCAAAAACAATGATGTCGAAAGAAATATAGTAAACGAAACTTATTACTTCTTTCCGTTGCTCGCATGACTATTCAATAAGAATGTGCTTCTCGTTGATTGTAAACGAAAGAAAAACTCTTAATATACAGACAATAATCATATTCTTTTGAATAATACCATTTTTATGTTGTCTCTATTATCTCTCAGTTTTATCATAAATATTGATATTAACAACATATTATAATATAAAAACCCATAAAATATTCTTATTGGTTTTTATTCATTAAAATGTCTAAAATAAAATTATTTCAGATAAAATGATTAACTTTTATGTCAAAAATAAATGTAACTTAATAAATGTAACTTAACTTCCCAATTATACAGTATGACTAATTAATTATTTGAATATTAAAATATAATCCATAAATTGCATTTATATCTTTAAAAAGTGAAGTGTTGAAATGATGTGCAATTTAACATCATTGTATCACAAGTTGGGTAGTTAGGTAGGTTAAGTCGCCATATCTCACGAGGGATATACTGTATCTGGCGGCGGCCATTTTTGTAGAGCCTATCACAGGCTGGCCAACACCCATGATGAGGTGAACCGGATGATTGAAGGATAAGGTTCAACAGGCCGGATCCGGACCCCTTCTGAAAAACTGGAAGTGTGGGACCCGGATTTGAAACCGGATCCTCCAGGATGGTAAGCCAAAGCTTTACTACGCGGCCATCCGGCCGACATTATATCACAAGACCTTTCTTTTTGGAAACAATAGTTAATGAAGACATCTACAAGAACTTTATTATAACTCAATTTATTTCACTATTTTAAATTGAATGAATATGATTGCTGGCTAAACAGATCAGCATAATTTTTCATATTGCAAATGAAGCAATTGTAATGTTAATGCAATTTTCGATGATTGCCTTATTTCAAAGAATTTATGGCCAGCGCTAGCCCGATTACTTCCTATGGAATTACTTAAAGGAAGTGAGCCTACAGAAAAAATTCTACAAATGTTAGATGATTTTAAAAATATTGTTAACAAAGTTTGTAAAAAATTAGAGATTCGGCATAGAATTTCTACAAGCATGTTAAATAAGCTAATTTATATATACTGGCTAAACAGATCAGCATAATTTTTCATATTGCAAATGAAGCAATTGTAATGTTAATGGAATTTTCGATGATTGCCTTATTTCAAAGAATTTATGGCCAACGCTAGCCCGATTACTTCCTATGGAATTACTTAAAGGAAGTGGGCCTACAGAAAAAAATCTACAAATGTTAGATGATTTTAAAAATATTGCTAACAAAGTTTGTAAAAAATTAGAGATTCGACATAGAATTTCTACAAGCATGTTAAATAAGCTAATTTATATATTCAGCATGGTGAAAAATAGAAAATATTTCCCAAAATATGTTGTAGAATGTGTTACAAATCTATATAATTATTTTTTATATTTTGTTTTTTTTTTTATAAATTTGAGAATGAACTTTGGATTGCATGATCTGAATATCCTAATAAATACGAGAAAATACTGCATTCGGATTTGTTAGATATCATTCAAAAACTGTAAATCAGGCCTTAAATATAATATATCTATAGAAAACAAAATCGCAAATTTTTTAAATATTATATATCATAAAAAATTGTTTTGCGATACTATAAAAATTCTTGTTGCTAATAAATCGTAATGTAAAATAATATAGGCCCTATTCAATATTTTCTTGATTCTTCGTGACGAACATTTGTGATTGTTTTGAATGTCTAGAAAACTTCAAGAAATATTACAAATTTTGAACATATTCTTTGGATTATGGAATTAAATTCCTTATGTTCAAGAAATATATTACTAGAATTTTTATTTTATCAAATCCGGTTTTCAATGTTCTCTCGCCTTCAATCTGTTATTTTCAAGTTAGTCCCTTTAATTCAAATTATAAACATCATTGAATTAGAATACTTCTCTGAATTAATTTAAGAGCTGATCGCTAATTCAAATAAACAATTATTTATATAAAATACTATTTCGTTTATTAAACATAGTTAAAACAATTGAAAATTATACTGATTTATATTATATAACAAATTGCTTTCAAAATTCAATTATTAATTTCGTCTTGATTTGGTTTAATTCGATTCTATGAATGTAATCGAGATTTTTGAATTGCATTAATTCACAACATTAAACAGAGTCAATTATGCGAAAATGCTCGATCTTATTCCCGAATGTTTAATTAATATTATTTTTTATGTTGCTGACAGGACTTGGGACTTTGCCAACATGTTCTCGCTATGCCAGTTGATTCCACTTTAGATTAAATTTTAATGGTTCATTTACACTGGTAATCAGGTTTGTGACATCCCTGAATGAAAGTTAATGAAGTAAAAAGATAAATAAGATAATAAAGTAAAAATCCTTCATTAACTGATATAAATGCGATGAAACAATTTAAACAATAATGTGAAGAAAGAAGAACGATTAAAGTATGAAGTCTGATCATGCTGAGAAGTTATTCTATTTTTGTTATTGAAAAAAATTTTACTTAAAGAAATGAATGAAACATTGTGAAGTACTCATTTCAATCAGAATTTTCCGTAATTGTTCAAAAAAAATAAATAAATAAATAAAAGTTTTTACTTCAAGTTCATTCATGAAAATAGGGTAAAACGAGCTGACATATGCTTACTAATACTATCATTAACGATCTGACATATGCTGATGACAACTGCCAATACATTGCTGCACTATAGGCGAAATAACTGGCATGATATTAACAAATTTATTTAGTTAAACTTTTTATTTATTGGCTATTTTAAATTTGAAATAGGTGTTCTGTTTGTTCTTTTTTCTGGAAAAGGGAAAAGAAAATATATTAAAATTACTTGAAAATCGAATGGCATGATTAGGAAAGCGGAAACATTTCTGTCATTATTTTAAGTTATATGAATCTTTAATGACATTATATTACGATCTTGGATTTCATATTGATCGTCTTTTAAATATGTTTGCGATAACTTCCAAGAATTTAATTTGTTTCGACTTCCAGAACTGTCTTTTTTTTATCATTTCATTTTGAAAATATCTAATACATTTTGCAGCTGCATTTTATTTTCAAAATTTTAATGTAAAATTAATTCATATATCTGGTAAAGGATTATATATGTGAAAATATTTTAACCTATAATTATGCACTGAAAGATATCCTATGTTATCTAAAATGCAAATAATGTAACTAAAGAAAGAATTTTAAAAATTCAAGATATGTACTATAATGTATTGTTTACAGTTTAGAAATAAAAATAATATTTTTGCCTACAATATACTATATATTTTGTTATCCACTAAATCTCCGATCTTCTTTAGTTTGATAATAGGAACTCTACTATTCCATCAAAATATCAAAATAATTATGCATCAATAAATGAAACTGTCATTTTACAAACAAAAATGTGGAAATAACCGGAATTTCACAAAGTTTTCATCGTACAAATAATTTTTATGAAAAATAATATAATATCCAATTACTAAAAAATATTGAGAGGAATTTAAGGGAATTTTTTCAGATCTAATTTAAATCTAGTTATGTATTTATTGTTAATACAGATTAGTGATAGATTGTGTTTATTATTTTCATTCTTAAATACATTTCATATTATAATGAGTTTCACCTGTCTGATTAAACAGAGATCATTATTTGAAAGATTTTCTGGAGATAATATTACCACATTTGTAAAAAGAATAAAAATTAAGAACTCTTGATGCTATATCGCCAAGTAGCTGTGTGGTTTACATAAATAAAATTTTTATCTAAATAATATTGAAAGTTCGTATAAAGATGAGCTCAAAAATATATCGAAAAAGTTATTAGAGAAATGAAAAATTTCAACAGCGATATCCTGATAAGAAAAATACAATATTTATCCAACGATATACTGTATATGCTAAAACAGATTACATCAGAATTGCGCTTCTTGACATTTATATGAATTTATTTTCAACTATAGTAACTGCATTTGAATAAGTTTATTGCTGCTGCTCAAATTTTTTACAAATTTAATAATTTTGAAATTTATTTCTAAATGCAAATTCATAATAAAAGTAAATGATTATGATTTAATAATACAATATTTAAAGAAATACTTAGATTTTGAGAAATAATATCTCTTTTAGTAATTTTACGGATGAATTCTGATTTTGTTTATATAGCTAGTATTCAAATTTTCGACTAGCATTCATACTATTTTTTATCCTGGACCTTTATGTGATCTTTTAAAAAATTAATTCAATAATTCTTTACAAAAGGCCTTTTATATTGTATAAAATATTTCCAATACCTTTAAATATAAAATCTACCGTAGATACAAGTCGATTCATTTCTGATAATCTATTACAGTCAAACTCCGATAAGACGCCATCATCAGTTTGGGGACGATTTTGGCGGCTAATCGGGGTTAGCGGTTTATCGAAAACACATGTAATATAGAAATGAAAATGAACACCGAATTTATTAAATTTAATAAAATACAGTATATTTATATTTTAGCATCCAAACTTAATATTTCTAAAAAACTGTGTACTCTACAGTATATGTACCGTATATGTACAGTACTATATAGAAAACATGTCCATCTGCTGTTCTGATCAGTACAGTACTATATAGAAAACATGTTCATCTGCTGTTCTGATCCTCTATTTTGAGTTCTCTATAAAACAATGTACACAGCTTACTCTACAGTATTCTTATTTGCTCAGTATGCAATAAACGATGGAAACGATCTTAATTTTTCTAGAACCTAGGTATGAACCAGGTTTAAAGAGACACATGATTAACCATTAATTAAAAAGTTATTATATGGTCTGAGTGATTCGAAAACGGATAATTCGACAACATTTAGGAAACGAGAATGAAGGAAAATTGCAATTTATTCTTCAAGTTATAGTATTGAAATCATATCATATGTATTTAAACGTACTTTACATAGTTTAGCTCAGCCATTCTCAACCTGCGGCCCCGAACGCACAGTCATGAATTTAATGAAAGCACGGAATTCTTCTCTCACATCAAAAAAAAAAAAAAATTTCTGATAAAAAATTTTTTTTTAATATGGAAAACACATCCAAAAAAAAAAAAAAATACAATAAAAATTCTGATAAAAAAAATTTTTTTAATCTGGAAAAGTTAGAATTTTCCTAACTTGCTAGGTCCTTCCTGAAGCACTCATAAAATTTTACAAGTCATAGGTCAGTTTGGGAAACACTGACCTATGGCATTCACGAATTGAGAAGTCAAGAAATTTTTGTTGGCGATTTTTTAGAAGTCAGACTTTTTTCACGTGACACCAACTGGTTGCTGACTGCTGATATAACAGTGTTGCGGCCCATATAGCAACCAAATGTATGCGGCCCGGGGGAAAAAAGGTTGAGAACCACTAGTTTAGCTGATGGATAATTTTCGAGTTATTATTTTCTACATTAAACACACTGAATATACAGTGGTACTTTGGTTAACGACTGCCTTGGAAAGCGACGGCTTTGGTTAACGACAGTTTTTGAAAGAAAAATGGCTTCGTTAACGACGCATGCTTTGGTTAATGACTCCTGATTATGTAAACTTCGATAAAATAGAGTTCTGTAAAACAGCTCGTCATCGCATCACCTGATTAATTAGCTCAGTCAATCGTTATTTTTTTAACAATCAATTCAAATCCGACAATATCATTATTAAAATTAATAAATTATAACAATATAAAAATATATTTAACTAAATGATAATTAACATATAATAATGAAAATAAATTATTTAATTAATTAAAAATAGACGTGCAACAGTTCACTAGTTTTTAGTTTCTTAAAGATGATTTCTAGACGATTATTATTTTAAATTCTGCCAACAAAGTCTAATTCAATTGTTTATTTGTGTTATATATTACTTGACACCTGCGAGTGGTGTGACGTCGCAGTTTCGGATTCCATTAGAAAAAAATAACATCTGTCCGAGATCTTATAGTTCATATAGACAATAAATCGGTGCGTGTCACTTTTCGTTCGCCATCAAAAGGCAAAATCAAATCTTATCTATATAATAATCATTGAATCTATAAGCTTCTAATCAGTGTTTACGAGTTCGTTTTGTAGCAATTATACAAAATACTATTTTCTATATTTTTAGGACATTTTAAATGAGTTTTATCTGTATTTTTTATATTTACTATGGTTGTGGGAAGGACCGGAACGAATTAATCAATTTTCAATTAAATCCTATGGAGAATCGTGCTTTGGATAACAACGGTTCAGCTGGAACGGATTACCGTCGTTAACCAAGGTACTATTGTATATTAAAATAATATTTAAAATAAGAAAATAAGGCTAGTCTGTTCTAACTGATGTAATTATCATTTTGATCTGTTCTACTGATAGAAATCAGTTTTCTAAAGCTAGTATTTATTAATTATTAATCAATAATTAATAGACATTTACTTAACGAAAGATTAAAAAGATTTTTTATTCTTTCAAGTAAACTGAGTCTTTTCTAGAAATAAAAATAATAATATATTTCTTAAATTATGATGATAAGAAAGCTATTTTTAACATCAATACTAAGTAATTAAAACTAACTCGGTGATTTTGTATCTATCTCTATTCTAGATTAATTATTAAAATATTAATTCTAACATTGGGTCAATAGCAATAATTACATTACCTGAATTATTTATCAATACTTTTTATCAATTTTTAGTTTTACAAGTTAAAATCTGCATAATTCTCAAATTAAATTATCTTGAAATCACATAACAAAAACAACTTTTCCATAAAAGCATCATGGATATTATTTGTTCTGTAATCAGGTATTTTTACTTTATAATCAATAAATAAATTTTATCTGCAGATATTTTTATAGCAATTTCAGTTAAAAATTATAAATTTCTTCCATTATCATTATCATATCTGAAAACAACTGCTTGGTTGTTTAATACGCTGCTATTCTGTATTTATCTCCGAACGTAAAAACTGATTATCATATTTAATAAAAAATGAATTTGCCCGTTGTTTTAAATTGTACATTCCTCATCATCATTTAATCTATTTATACTTTCGGATATCTAAGCCACTGCAATTCGGAAGTATAAATAGATTAACCATCAGGAAAGCAAATTTATTACCAAGGCATATTTTCTTTTATATAGTATATATATATATATATATATTATTCCCAAGTAAAATCTTTCTCATACTGTATTTTGATAATTTTTCAATAATTTGTTCTTTTGACTTGTTCTACGGATCTCTTTTATAATTAAATTTTTTCTATCATTAATTTAAATACAGTATAACCTCTAACCAATTGTAAACTGAAATTGTCAACTTAATCTTTTTTTCAATGAAATAAATTTGTTTCGATAATATCGATTAATTTTTAAATAACTTCCCTTGAAATTGACAGTTATGTTTACGTCTAATGTGTTTATTTTAGTTATTTGTTTACATTTTGTTCATTTTGTTTCTTCATCTAAAAAAATGCAGAATAAAAGTAATTGTAATTTTTGCTAATTACGATTACTAAAAAATCGAAATAACGGAAATTTAATACATTATATATTTTTTCAATAATTTAAAAAACATTTGTAGTTGTATACAGTATTTATTTTTATTCTTAAAAAAATGCATTCATATTTTATAGGACGAAAAGAAGTGACGTCAGAGAGAAGTCAAATGACGATAAGCAAAAAAAAAAAATATTTCGGAGGGATGTAAAAACAAAGGTCAAATGACGATAAAAAAAAAAAAAAAAAATATTTCGGAGGGATGTAAAAACAAATATTGCTATGCATCTCTGTTTGCTGTTTTATCCAAATAATAATGTATAAAATTGTTTTCCAATAATTTTGTAAAACTTTATGACATCTAAGATATTTTTTGCAACTTTGAGAATGTTCATTTTTCCAAATTTCTCGAAACTGGAAACAGATCATATAGGTCAAGGGTATTTTTTCTGAGAGAAAGAGCTTCCGTTCGAAGTTTAACGCCTTAAAATCTAAATATAGTACTACTGTGTTCCGTAATTAGCCTAACGTATTGTTCTGGTCTTTCTTCCTATTCTTTCTACCGATAAAGAAAATTGCCGTTTACGCTCCGATTTAATTTTAGTTTGTCTAAAATTACTCCACAAAATTTTCTCATTTAAGTAAATAAGAAAGCTCTAAATAGCGCATGAGTAATGTTTTATAATGTAGTGCTGCTAAAATATCTATTAACGTTATAATTTACTTACTTATCGGGCCAAGGAATAGCCACATATTGGTTCCACCATCTCGTCGCTGTGAATGAAACATAAAAACCCAACATGAACGAAAGTGGAATGAGTTCCAAAAAGGATGAACAATAATGGACAATGGTCTCGAAACCCCTAAAAATAAAACAAATAGTTTTGAATTTTTTAAATATTATTTATCAAAAATCATTCATATAATTCAAATTTCGTTATGGTTTTTAATAGCTTGTTTTTGGTATCAAGCTAGAATTAAAATATGAATAAAAGATTAAGAATTTGGCAAATTTTAGACAAACAAATATTTAATTTAAATTAATCATCCATCTATTGTTTTATTTTATTACATTATTTTAAATGAATTATTGAAACTGGTTGCTATCAAATTTAAGTGTGCTATGTTCTAAGCTTTATTTTGTAATAAGATATTTTCGTTGATAAACAGCAAAACGAAAAAATTTTAAAATTAGAATACATTTTATGAATTTTCATAATACATTCTCGAGTATTTGTAACATAAGAATGCTGAACACAAATCAGCCATACTAAAAACTGAGCATGATTTAAATCAAAGGCGATGAACGTACTCCAGTGTATTTTTAGCAGACGGGAACAAAATTAATCGCATATTTTCGTGCAAAATGACACGCAATAAATGCCTCCCTATATACTTAGAGAAAGAAAGGCTTTTCTACTATGATATGTATATAGTATATATATATATAGGAGTGAGGAGTGAAAGTATCAACAAAATTATTAATCTTTATTTATCGAAAATCTTTATCGTATAATTAATTTATCAAAATAAATCAGTTTTTAAAAATGGGAGAACAAAGATCAGGAAGCGACATTTAGTTTTCGAGTTATAACAACAACAGAACCTTACCATTATCGAAGAAATAAGAAAAAAGAAATCAAAAATCCTATGAGTTAATTCTAACTAATTGTTTGACATTCAGAAGTCATTTTTAATAAATCGAAGTGATGTAATAATTTTGTTTCCTCTGGCGGCATGATTTGAAAATAGGCCAGGGACGTGTTCTCTTGTTTTTTTGGCAATTGTACAAAGTTGGCTTCCTTACAAGTCTTTAACAAATGTAGTCAACATAGAATGCTTTGTTATTTAGTGATGTCATCATCACGTGATAGAAATTGCCGTTCTAGTCTAATGTTTTTAACCTTTTCGTCATAGTTTTCTTTCAGTTTGTCTAGTAGGAATACGACACAGAGTCTGTACAATATTTTCAAATACACAAATAGTATAGTATTTTATTTACTATCATAAAAACTATGTTTGAGTTCTGTGGGCAATTCCAGCAATTTTTCTATTTCAATTAAAATCACAATATCTAATTTGAATAATTTGAATTCAGTTTTTAAATATTTATAACTTAAAATAGACAAACAAAATTAAGAATGGTATTAAAAATTTTATACTTTTTTTTCCTCAGAGATGAGTAAAATTACGAAATTAGTGAAAAAAACGATAAACATAATTATCCATTATAAAATCAAAACAAATAAAGCTAAAAAGTCGCTTTTGAACCAATCTTTCTTTAATAACAGTAAAAATAGTGAGAAAATGCAATCCTTTATAACATAAACTACTGCAGAGAAATGCGATACAGTTCCCAAAAGAAACAAAGAAATAACTTTTTTGAATTTATTTAAAAAAAAAAAAAAAACATTCTATATTTAAATAATCGTAAGATATATCTTTGTTTAATATATTTGGGGGAAAAATCCATAAATTTCAAAATGCAGATAAGTTTATAAATTATGCATCAAATAATGCCGAATATCATAAAAATTTTCTTTCACAAACTTTATTTTGTTAATACTGTATTACAAATATTAATTTATCAGCTTATATTCGTAGTATAAACATAAATTTATTGTAATTCTTCAAAGTAATACTTTAATAATTTACCTAGATCGTAATTAAACAAAGAGATACCGATTATCATACTATTTGCAATATTGAGGATTAGTAATTCAAAAATAGAAATGTACATTTATCATAATTTTTCAACTTTCAAAATAATTTTTGTACTTTAGCTTAATTGATTATATTCCAGAATGGCCAATGTTTTTTAGATTCGACTAAACTTTCAATACTAGACAATATTTATACATATAAAGTAGTGATTCTAATCAATGAATTTATATTTACTGTGTCATTTAAAAGTCAAAATATTCACTTTCCGATGTCTTTCATTTTATAAACATTTTTTCTAGATCAACAAAAGCAGAAAATCGATTAATTTGAATCATATCGAAGCACATTGAAAATCGTAGCATTATTAAAAAACTAATCGAAATTATATTCAGTTATGTTGTTAATTTATTTAATATTTATTATTTTATTTATGATTAAAACACTGAAAGATTTTAATAATAGGGCCTACATTTATTTTCGAATTCGCTTTTATTCGGTAAGTTTAAAAATCATGTTATAAAAATTTGAAAATGAAGAAATTTATAAAATCTACTTTGTGTAAAAGTTAATAAGTTTATGATTAACAAAAGGTTAGATTCCTAAACTAGTCAGCTTTTGTTTCATATCAAATTTATTTGAATAAATTTTCACGTGTTGTGGCTTTCTTTCTTTAAATTTAAAACATTACTATTAAGAATAAAACCGTTAAATTCTAACTAAAACAAATTACCAAATCAGAGGATCATAATTCATTTTAAATGACTAAAGGTCGATTCCTATCGGTTATACTTATTATCTTATAACGTTAGCCAGATAAAATTACAACAAAATATTTTGATTAAACGTAAAAATGAAAATTAATATGTTGTATGTTAAGCGCATAAAATTTTTTATGTTCCAATCTACTAGCATGCAAAGTAGAATTTGAATGAATATAATTATACGAAATGTAGAACTAATTGTCTGCTTGAAACATTTACCAAAACTTAAATCGAAACATTTCACTTACTTTAAATGAAAATTTTTATTCGAAATTTAGTAAATAATCTCTCTTAAAATGATACGTATTTTAAGGAATTTTAATAAACAGAATTATTAAAATATTTTATTACTACTATATTTGTTATTCATAACAACATTTAGCACTTCTCGAACTTTTTAACACTGACAAAATTTTGAAAAGTCAAAAAGCAGACATTAGAAACGTTGCTCGAGATACACATGACTCTAGTGTAAGATTGCAAAACTTTGTATCGGGATGATTCCGCACCCAATTAAATCACATTGTAAATATTTGAAGACTGGAACTAGGCCAACACAATAATTTTCAGATACTCTTAGTCCTGCCAACACTTACAATTAGTATAAAAACCGTATTAAAAGAAAAATCCGTTATTTAAAAACAAACATTACTCACCTTTTCTGTTCTTCTGTCAAAACAAATCGATACAGAAGGGTTAGAATTGTGTAACTTGTGGTGAAAAAGAGAATTTCACGATAAACCAGTTTCCAGACACTTCCTCTCCATCTGAACAGGAGTCTGACAAATCCTCCCGAAGTGGAGGAAGCCACTTCGTATTGGTAAGAGACGGTCATAATCGACTTGCTAATCTAGGAAGCTAAGTAAAAACAATGAGATGGTGAGACAATTATCCAGTATAAGCTTTCCAAATTTGTCGAATTAACTGGAAATAAATTTGAGTAAAAAAAAGTGCACGACACAACACAAAACAATTTTCAAGAAGCTTAAACTAGCGGTAAAAATCGGAGCATAGTTTTGAGCGGCTATTCTAACCTTGGTGCGACAGTCTAATTGTGGAGCTCAAATCCACTAAACTCTCCCGGCTACGCTACGTCATCAGACATAGTTGTTGCTATTAACGTTGTTGGCAATTTACCATTAGTTTCTTCAAGGTTCGAGCTCAACCTCTTTTACTCACTCAAAATTTAATGTGGTTTTTCTTCTAGGAAACTTAATTTAATCAACTTTTTTTTGTTCGCTGATTAAAAATATCGATAACCCAAAAATAGTTATTTAGCTTTTATTGTACGCATGGAAAAACTTATTTTAAAATTTCAAAAAATAAAATATAAGTACTTACTGTTGCAGATTAAATGTTAGTGCGTGGCAAGTAACAACGAAGGCTGACAGAAACCTCGATCTCTTTTTTATTCTGTTCCCCTAAAACCGGATATGCTCACCCACCTGTTGATACACCTGTCTTCTACAAATAGTAAAACAGTACGGAACTTACGACATAATCCGTACTGGTTTAATGGAAAAGCATGAGAAATGATTGGCAAATCGCAAATTCTGATACAGTTCATTAGAGTCTCATAGAAGTATTTAAATCAAAAGAAGAATAAGATTTAATTTATGAATTATATGAGAGAAATAAATGTAAAAATAAGGAAATATTAAATTTCATTTCATTGAAAAAAGATTATTAATTAAAAACGTATTTTATAAAAAATATATTGTATATTGTATTACATAAGTTTTAATTTCATCAGTTTGTCACGTTAATTTTATTAACTTTTGAGTGAAAATTTAATATTTTATAATGCTGTATAGAAATAAATACTAAGTTTCAACTAAGTTCTCTAGTTTCTTAAATATTATTGAGTCTCAGAAAAATATATTTAATAATCAATGAATGCATGTGTAAATAAATATGTGCGCGTGTTTATTCACTGTAAATGGTATTTTCTTTAATACACACACAAAAAATATAAAACTATTATTGGTTGTGAGAAAAACATTTTCGGACGCATACCGAGATGAGATATTGTTGTTCTTTACTTATTTCTACAGTAATGCGATAGATCAAATTTATTTTCGCAGTCACGGATATTTTAATTTATTTAAAACATTACGAATATGCGGAGAGACGCATTGTCGCTCGCTTCGTGTTTGGTTTTTTCTCATTTTTATTAAATTTCGTTAACTTAGCTGGTTTGTACCTCGTTCTTTAGCAAATGGCAAGATGCTTACCTTAATAATTCCTTCATTTTCAAATTTCAATATCAAATTTAATATTTCTGTCATTAATTTAAATGAATGATTTATATTATAAGAATAATTATTATAAAATTGATTAGTTCAAAATGCTTCATCAGGACTTTGGGAATGAAAAATCATCACTTTTAATAAACTTAGAAATATTACTCTGTTACACATTTTTATTTCTAATGAAACGCACAGGAAAATATATTGAGGAAATTCTTTTACAATAAAAATGAGATAGAATGTTTTAACAATGCCGTCATTTCGTTATTGTCTCGTCTTTTAAACGATTGCATAGATGAAATTCCATTATTATTTCAAATATTTTTCGATATTAAATAATCACTCCACATGAAATTCCGACATTGTTTGTTAAAAATACATTAATTTTAACAGTTATATGCATATGTTATCTTCAAAAGTCAATATAATGTAATTTTTATGGCAACATTATAAAACACAATTTGAAACAAAAATTGGCAATTCTAACATGTCTCACTTGTCGGTGAAAAGAAACCAATTTAATACTAGTTGGATCTGAAGTTTCTTTCTAACCTCTCTAAAATTCTGATATAATATATTAATGAAAACTTGAATTAAATACAGTGTATACTATATATTTAATTGAAGTTCAACACACTCATTTTATTCTTAATTACATTATTGTGTGTCGTCAATAATTTGTTTTTATTTTCGTGTTTACCATTGTTTTTTATTATTTTAACTTTTATCATTCATTATAGAAACTATTTATAAAAATTATCTTTTATACAATGGTACCTCAGTATACGTCTGCTTTGGAATAAGTACAACTTGGTATACGTCCTGTTTGGATGAGAAAAATTTTGCTTGGTATACGATTTTTGTTTGGAATCGACCGACTCGCGTGCTAGAACTTGTATGAGTCTGTTGTGTATTCTCTTCAAAAACACATTCTTTAAATAAAAATTATAACAAGTCGTAATAGCATTGTCTGTAATGACTAGACAATGTCGTATTTCCGAAACATCCTGAGGAAAAGGCAGAAGCTAAGTTCTTTTGACAGATTTTTAGTAAAAGTCAAACCTGATGAGCCTCAACAAAGTCCAAGTAGAGAAAAGAGACAGAAAATAGAAAGGAATAAAACATCAGAATTTCAGATTCCTAAAGTTTTATTGGAAGCGGATTCTCCTTCCAAACAATAACTTCTTCTTCTCCTCCTCCTTCTCAACACCATCCTAGTGGGCACTCGACTCTTCGGCAAGGTACGAGGTTATACTTTCATTTATTTTATCTACTGTAATTACTTTTGTATTTATGTATTTTAGTATTAAGCAATGTTTAAATTATTTTGTACAATCCCATCAATGTATAATATGTCAATAACAATAAGATTTTGTTCATGGGAACGGATTAATCATTTTCCCTTTATTTCTTATAAGAAAAATTCGTTTGGTAGAAGTCCAAGGATCTGGAATGGATTAAGGACGTATACCGAGGTACCACTGTAAATTGTTTCACTGAATTCTGTCTGGTGAACTGAAATTTTCTTATTCAAATTATAAAATAACTTTATAAAATTTAAATTACTGAGAATTAAAAATAATATAAAAATATGACCACGAAAGTTAGACAAAACCAAAGTTCTATATATTTTATATTTTTAGTTTTAAATATTTATTGAATGACTGTTATTACTTCATTTTCTTATTGTTGAACATTTTGTTTTATATATTTGATTTCACGGCATATTGAATCATTTTATATATTAAAATAAATTATGAATAGAGAATAAAATAAATTATCATCTAATTGCTTTTCAAATTATTGCTCGAATAAATATAAAAAATTAAAACTTATTTAAAAAATAGATGATACAGTATAATAACAATAATTATCAAAGTAAAGGGTTCTCGGGTGATTACTATATCGTTAGCATATTTTATATCGAAAATGTCCTTTTTCTAATTTTCTTTAATAATTTCATTATCTTTTTTAACTTATGATAGCTCTTAATATTTTTATTGTAATTTATTCAATTATAAAATTCATCTTTGGGATAACTTTTAATACTGCATTGAATAAATAATAACCAAAATAAATTTGGAAAATTTTCAAATAGCTTAGCATGAAAATTTCGTATGTCAAATTTTCGTTGAAGTTTTGATAAAAATATTAGCAATAAATTCGTAATTTGAAAATTAAAAATGAATTTTATTCAGATTAATGATTAAAAAAATGTTTCTTATTCTAGCAATAACTATTTTGTTAAATTCAATTTTTTTTTTTTTTTAAGCAAAAACTTGATAAGTTTTACTGAAAACCATCAATACATTAAGGATAATTCACAATAATAAAATGAAAATATTGATATAAAAATCTGATTTAACTAATATATTACCAGCTAAAAAATCATTGTTAATCAGAAAATCGTTATCGTATAAACTGAAAAGATTTAAAATCATATTAATTGATTTTTTCACATTGAAATGATGGCAATGATTTTTTTAATTAAAAAAGGATCAAAATATCTATTAAAAGATCTCTATAAATATTTGTATTTTGTTTACAAATATTTGTAAACAATACGAGCATTTTGTATGTAAATAAAAAATATTAGTATCTAATATTTTGATTCACTTAAACAGAATCAAAATTTTACATAAAAAGTTTGTTTTTAGTACGATTGTCAAATATTCATTAGTTCACTTTTCGTTTAATGTAGATACAGTAGACTCTCGCTTATCCGGAGTTTGATTATCGGATTGCGGCTTAATCGGAGAAAATCCGCAACCCGGAAGTGATGTTTAATTATCGATGTTTTAACTTAGGTATGCTATCTGAAAGATTTTTAAACGCCCCCAGATTCTTTTCTTTATTACATCTTAAATAATAAGCGATAAAAATTAGAATCAAATTAAAATTACAACTATTGAAATAATTTCTTGCTTCAAATAAACCAATTTTTTTGTTTCCTTTTTTAATAAATAATATAACATTTGAATATATGTATGAATGCAATTTATTTATTTTTTAATTTAAATGCATATTGTCTATAATTTCAATTTTTTTTTTTTTTTTGAGTATTTTGCGGATTATCTGGGATAGTTCATTTCCCAACTACTCGGTTAATCGGGTGTATAGTTTTAAATCTTCAATATTTAAATTTACAAAGATCTTTAAGTAAATATATCCAATATTTACAATATTAGATTTTTCAATAACTAAGTGACTGCTTCATAAAATTTATGAGTTATTTTTTTTTCATTCTTTCAAAAAAATTCCTTATATTTACAAAGATCTTTAAGTAAATATATCCAATATTTACAATATTAGATTTTTCAATAACTAAATGACTGCTTCATAAAATTTATGAGTTATTTTTTTTTCATTTTTTCAAAAAAATTCCTTATATCAATTAATGAATTTTTTCTATATCATGTTAAATACGTTGTTAACATGATTTATTTAAAATTAATATAATTAATAATTTTTCATTATTATTATTGTTGTTGTTGTTATTCATACTGAAATAATGTATTCATTTTAAAATGTAACTTAATATTGGTTAGTATAACAATAATTATCAAAGCTATATATTGTTGATATATTCCTTATATCAATAACTAAATTAATTATATTAGTTATTGATATAAGGAATTTTTAAGCCATCTATATAAGAAATCAATGCCACAGTATTATGAACATACAGCATTACTAAATGCTACTATGACTTTGGCATACATAGTTAATAATATGTGCGAAATGTTTTTTCCAAGTATTCTAATATTATTGTTGTTCAACATTTTAATTTTAAAAATCATTAGAATTTTATAATTTTCACTGTTGATCTTTATTTCCCCTATGACTTTGGCATACATAGTTAATAATATGTGCGAAATGTTTTTACCAAGTATTCTAATATTATTGTTGTTCAACATTTTAATTTTAAAAATTATTAGAATTTTATAATTTTCACTGTTGTATTATTATTGTTGTTTGCTTTGTACAAGGATAGTAAATCATCCTTGTACAAAGCAATTTTCCAAGGTAATGCCTATTTCTAGATAAAGCAATGTTGAATAAAATAATAATTCATCAATTAATCAAAATTCATGTTATATTTTAAAATAACATTCTATAATTCTGCATCGCCTTAATATCTTTTACACTGTTCTTATTCGGTATAAGTAAAAAATATAATACTTTATTTCTGGAATATTTTAAGTTAATCATCAACTAAAATTATAATTAGTTTTAGAAATTTTTCAGAACTAATTGGATTTTTGATTGATAAAGAGTATTTGGAACAATAATCCGATTTTATAGAAATAAAATATGTTTTATATTAACTTATAATATTAAATTGATTATGATTGATAATGCAAATAATTATTTTCTATAGAGAGAAAACAATTTAATCTTAAGAAAATTAGAAATTGATTACATAGGGTCTATATAAAAGACAATATTCATCAACAATTATACCATTAATATTTAAGTGCTATCTTAATTTAAATGAGTTGATTTCATTAGAAGTTCATAGAAATTACTCTCTTATTCCACAAATAAATTACAATTTTAGATTATATTTTAAATTATTATTATACTAGTTACTTATCATTTCTACTAGAATCTATTTATATATCTACTTGTAGACTATATACTGTATACAGGGTATATCTTACCATTCGTGTCACCCTTTTTTCTCGGAAACGCGATGAGACAGGAAGTAGGGAGAAAAATTTTGATCACCAAAGTATATCCGAAAAATCGAATGGTCACGATAAAAATTTCGAGGATTCACCGACAGGGTATATCTTACCATTCGTGTCACCCTTTTTTCTCGGAAACGCGATGAGACAGGAAATAGGGAGAAAAATTTTGATCACCAAAGTATATCCGAAGAATAGAATGGTCACGATAAAAATTTCGTGGATTCACGGGAAGCAGGGGCACAAGAGGTCAGCTTTGAAATCTCCAATGAAAATGTATGTCGATTTGGGCATAATTAGATAGAACTGTGAAAATTTTTCTCCCTACTTCTCATCGAGTTTCCGAGAAAAAAGGGTGGTACTTGTAGTAAGATACACCCTGTATATAGTCTATAAAACGCTTACAGACTAGCAGGGTTGCAGAGTCGGATAGTAAATGATCCGACTCCGACTCCACCTGACAAATAAAATCCGACTCCGACTCCCTAAAATTTGTAAGATCTGACTCCAACTCCTGCATAGTTAATTTTATTATTGCAAGTGAGTCTTCTGGCTACTTTATATTAATTTTATAGCACTCTGGCCCATACTTTCTTACAATTTTTAAGAGATATCCAAAATTTGGGCTATATATAGGTTGTTACAATTTACAATATCAACAACTGAGATAACAATTAGCAACTTTAATACACTGAAAAGGGAAATGCATGTCCTTTAAAATTTTACATGATTTATTTTATTGCTATTGAAATTTGAATAATAATAAAATTTTTCTCCTTGGAAGCATTTAGTTATGCCAAAATTACTTTATAATCATTAATCAGAATCCTATGCCTAAGTTTCAGTTTGGCTTAGACCACAACACTTTCCATAAAATAGACTAAATATGGCTCCAAAAGGCAAAAATTTATCACTTAGAGTTGAGACTCATAAATTAACTAAAAACACTATAGGGGCCTTTTCATAAATTTAGATAATTGATATTATTCATAATTTACTATCATTAGCCTTAAATAGTTAGAAATGATATATATATAGCTCTAGCTCTAGGTAAATAGGGATTTAAAGAGTCGGGAGTCGTTTGTTTTTTCCGACTCCGACTCCACCCAAAAATTTCCGATTCCCCGACTCCGACTCTGCAACGCTGCAGACTAGGCATGTATGCCCACACGAATTTGAGTACTTCTATATGATTCAGAAAGCTGAAATTTGAAGATGTTATAGAGGGACCACTGAACTGGTTCGGAAAAATATGAAACTCAAAATTCTTTTTTTTTCAATAAATAATACGTTAATATATACAATTACCCTCAAAAGTTCACACACCCTACAAAACATTTCGTAGTTTTATGAATAAAATAAAAACTGTTATAGAGGGACCACTGAACTGGTTCGGAAAAATATGAAACTCAAAATTCTTTTTTTTTTTTCAATAAATAATACGTTAATATATACAGTTACCCTCAAAAGTTCACACACCCTACAAAACATTTCGTAGTTTTATAAATAAAATAAAAATAAATGGCTTAACAAAAATTTAACTATCCTATCCGACATGAGATAGTGTGACATCCCGTATTTGAACGAAATAAATTTGTCATATAATTTATTAATTATAGCATTTGGTATTTATTGGCTTTTTGTGTCCAAATTTAATGTCGATTTAATCAGAGTATTAGTTAAATCATACTGCAGATTTAAATTAAAATCAGACTCTATTTGTTAATCACGTGCTGTTTTGGCTTTCACTAACATGTAAGATTTGTAAGGCCTCTGTTGAACGAAATAAATTTGTCATATAATTTATTAATTATAGCATTTGGTATTTATTGGCTTTTAGTGTCCAAATTTAATGTCGATTTAACCAGAGTATTAGTTAAATCATACTGCAGATTTAAACTAAAATCAGACTCTATTTGTTAATCACGTGGTTTTGGCTTTCACTAACATGTAAGATTTGTAAGGCCTCTGCATAGATTCTCATTTCACCAATCCATAATTGACTATCTGAAGCTACTTAATTCAAATAATTGCATTCATATACATATGAAGGTATCCCTCCTATAACACGGTTTCCTACAACACGATTTAAACCCTCATATAATACAGTACTTCTACAACGCAATTTTTACTTAACGCATTTAGAAAATTATGTTCACTCTTCTACAACACAAAATTTTTATTAATTTTTGTAAATCCACACTATTAGAAACACAATATACACGTAAAAAATGCAATTATTGGGAAATACTTTGCTAAAATTAGTAAAATGCAATTTCGCTAATTTGCCATGAGGGACGATTAAAATTATGTTCACTCTTCTACAACACAAAATTTTTATTAATTTTTGTAAATCCACACTATGGAAACACAATATACACGTAAAAAATGCAATCATTGGGAAATACTTTACTAAAATTAGTAATAAATGCAATTTCGCTAATTTGCCATGAGGGACGATTTGCAGTCTATTTTCTATTTGAAATCGTGTTAATTGGAGACAAATGAGTATTTTGTGTTCCAAACGTTCAGATAAAAAATAATTTTGGATTAAAAAAATAAGTTTTTATTCTTCAATAGAGAAATGTGAAATAGAAAAAAATTTTATTCATAAATTTTTTGGGTATGTTTTAAGGAACTATTATTTTGTAGTTGGTTAGACTACAAATTTTGTAAAGAGAGCAGAAGATACACAAACTTCAAATGCAAGAAAAAGTTCAGCAATTCTTCAATAGAGAAATGTGAAATAGAAAAAAATTTTATTCATAAATTTTTTGGGTATGGGTTAAGGAACTATTGTTTTGTAATGGGTTAGATTACAAATTTTGTAAAGAGAGCAGAAGATACACAAACTTCAAATGCAAGAAAAAGTTCAGCAAGTGAAGTTGATATTGTTAAAGAAAAAAACGTTCTCGTTTTAACGAAACAGTGGTAAGGAAGATATTATTAAATGAATGTTACACAGGTTGTATACTTTTCTTCATTTTGTTTTTTAGGGTCTTACGTATATATATATTTTCTTCTTTATGTTTCGTGTTATTAACATTCTTAATAAAAATTAAGTTTCTTATGTGGAATTAAAGAAAGTTATTTGTTTTTAATCGGTTTTGGAACGTAACTCTCCTTTTTGTATTGGCTCCAGGTTTCATATAACACGTTTTAGGAATCTATTTACCGTGTTTAGGAGACATACCTGTATACATGTTACGGTAAAAGTGATTACTGTAATTGATGATTATGCATAACGCCGGTTATTATGCATATTCACCAATCATATTGGTAAGTTTGATAAATTTCACTAAATTTCTCACTTTTACTGGCGATTATGTATAATTTCCAAGTAAAGAAAGTTATTTGTTTTTAATCGGTTTTGGAACGTAACTCTCCTTTTTGTATTGGCTCCAGGTTTCATATAACACGTTTTAGGAATCTATTTACCGTGTTTAGGAGACATACCTGTATACATGTTACGGTAAAAGTGATTACTGTAATTGATGATTATGCATAACGCCGGTTATTATGCATATTCACCAATCATATTGGTAAGTTTGATAAATTTCACTAAATTTCTCACTTTTACCGGTGATTATGTATAATTTACAAATGAATTTGGTAAGTTTGATAAATATCGCTGAATATATTACTTTTAAAGCGATTTTTGCTTAATTTCCAAAATGAAGTTCAGAAATTTGATAAATATGAAATTTCCCATCTTTTGTTGTTTTAATTAATAATCTTAATTATAGAGTTACTATTATTTCACTTTTACAACAGCCTCTTAACACTCATTCATCTTTAACTTCGATTATTTCTAGCCGTATCAGTACATTTTCAACGTCGTCTTCCACTTCCTCCTCGCCAAATCCGCGTCTCTTTTCAAAGGAGATGCTTTCCAAAGTCTTCTTGAGGGGAGTATGGATATATGTTTCTAAGTTTAGGAACATATCGATAGCTCTGATATGATTTTTGTGGAAGTTGTTGCAATACATCCCAAGTCATCATATAGCGTCATGATTTAAAAGTGCTAAGTAGCTTTACTTGGCACTTATAAATATATGATTTTTGTGGAAGTTGTTGCAATACATCCCAAGTCATCATATAGCGTCATGATTTATAAGTGCTAAGTAGCTTTACTTGGCACTTATAAATCATGTTCAATTCATTTTCCATTAATTCATATTTCCTCATTTTTTCATTTGTTGTTAACAAATCTTGATTTGTGATTCCGATCTCAATAAGC
The DNA here is from genome assembly GCA_000484575.1 of Olivierus martensii. Classification (NCBI taxonomy): domain Eukaryota; kingdom Metazoa; phylum Arthropoda; class Arachnida; order Scorpiones; family Buthidae; genus Olivierus; species Olivierus martensii. The sequence goes on along the minus strand of AYEL01050483.1, from coordinate 1,540 downwards.
CATATAATCTTTCTTTTTTGTCATTTACAAAAATATTGGGCCCATCATGTTCAAGTTTTATAGACGTTATAATCATTATTAATCAACTCTGATTTCTCCACCTTTATCTACGATTATTTCTTGAACCGACTAAGATCTTATTTTCTTTGACTGTTTAATGCCGAACTTATTATATAAATAAAGATGAATGCAACGAATTACAGTGGTACCTTGGTTAACGAATGGCAATCCGTTGCAGGATTACCTTCGTTATCCAAGGCGCGATTCCCCATAATATTTAATTGAAAACTGATTAATTTGTTCCGATCCAAAGCACGATTCCCCATAGGATTTAATTGAAACTTGATTAATTCGTTCCGTCCCCATAGGATTTAATTGAAAATTTATTAATTCATTCCAGCTCCTTCCAACAACCACCATAGTAAATATTAAAAATGCAGATAAAACTCATTTAAAATGTCCTACAAATCTGGAAAATATCATTTATTTATTATATTTGCTACAAAAAAATAACATTAACGAAATGAATTGTTCACGAAAACAGTTTTTAATTATCAATCTTCACCAGGATAATTGGGCTCACTTCGGAATTTTTTGACTAACAAACCCGTAAACACTAATTAAATAGGATTCAACGATTATTATATAGATAAGATTTGATTTTGCCTTTTAATGGGTCACCAGAAGGACAATTGGGCTCACTTTGGAAATTATCAATCTTCACCAAAAAGACAATTGGGCTCACTTCGGAGTTTTTGACAAATGAATACCAGAAGGATAATTTGGCTCACTTCGAAGTTTTTTGACAAACAAGCCCCCAGAAGGATAATTGGGTTCACTTTGGAGTTTTTTGACAAACGAACCCATAAACACCTCGGCATTCCTGCTGAACCGCTCTTCCGATCTAAACGAACCCGTAAATACTGATTAGCAGCATAGGATTCAACGATTATTATATAGATAAGATTTGATTTTGCCTTTTAATGGGCAACGATTATTATACAGATGAGATTTGATTTTGCCTTTTGATGGCAAACAAACAGTGACAAGGATAATTGGACTCACTTCGGAGTTTTTTAACAAACAAACCCATAACTACTGATAAGCAGTTTATAGATTCAACTCTATACGATGAGATTTGATTTTGCCTTTTGATGGCGAACGAACAGTGACACGCACTCGCCGATTTATTGTCTATATGAACTATAGTATCTCGGACAGACTTTTTTCTTCTAACGGAATCCGAAACTCCGACGTTACCAACTTGCAGGTGTCAAATCACACCACTTGCAGGTGTCAATTAATATATAACACAAACAAACAATAAAATCAGACTTTTGTCAAGTAATATATAACACAAATAAACAATTGAATTAGACTTTGTTTCAGAATTTAAAATAATAATCGTCTAGAAATCATCTTTAAGAAACTAAACTATAACTGTTGCATTGTTATTTTTACTTAATTAAATAATTTTTTTTCATTACCTTATAGTGACACTCATGGTTATTCGTACGAATAGTGAAATCTTTATTTATCC
>AYEL01050476.1:0-40899 GCA_000484575.1 Olivierus martensii | reverse complement strand
CTTCTATATTCTGTTCATATGCCCTTCTCGCCAGTGCTGTATTAAGGTATAACTAAATGAAATAATTGTATTATTTCATTTAGTTATTTTCATATTATTAACATGTAGGGAAGTTATGTATATTAATCATATATATAGATTTGATGTTTTCTTTGAGTTCGTTGTAATCTAAATATTGTTTTAAATACCAGAATATTCGAATTCGAAGTTAAAGAATTCGATATTCGAACTGTATGTTAGAAGCTAGTAAATGTAAGAGCTGACGATGGTGAGCTAAACACCGAAAACGTTACTCAATAAAAGTTTGTTTTAAAGAAACTTAGTATATATTTTGGTCTGCTCAAAGGTGCTGTTACTTCTGGAACTTTTTTATATAAAGATTTCAGTTGACTCCGCAATTATCCCTTCGGTTCTGCATGTGACACGTTTCACTATTTAACTTCTTTCCATTTAATATCTGTGTTGCGTTCTATTGCTCTAACACCTAATGCCGTATTAGTTTCACCTTTTTCTATATTCTTTATATGCTCTTTCAACCTTTCTTCTAAGTTGCAACTTGTGTATCCAATATATTTTTCTTCTCTGTTTAGGTCTAGGTTGGAGATTCAAATATAGAAGCATTGACTACCAACCACAGTTACAAACTGTTTATAAAGACATAGAAAACGCTACAAATATTAAAATAGCTTACAAAAAGAAAGATACCATATTTCTGTTATTTAGAAACAATAAAGATGCATACAGAAAAGAAAAAACACAGTTGTGTACAGATTTCCAGCCTAAACCTAAACAGAGAAGAAAAATATATTGAATACAAAAGCCACAACTTAGAAGAAAGGTTGAAAGAGCATATGAAGAATATAGAAAAAGGTGAAATTAATACGGCACTAGGTGTTAGAGCAATAGAACATAACATAGATATTAAATGGAAAGAAGTTAAATAGTGAAACGTGTCACATGCAGAACCGAAGGGATAATTGCAGAGTCAATTGAAATAATTAAACGATCAAAAAATAATTATATTATCAATACCAATGACCCAAGTTCTCTTTCTAACGCATGGAAGTGGTCAGTAAATAATTTATTAAAAAAGACTAAAAAAAGATCCATTAAAAGACTCTTTCTAACGCATGGAAGTGGTCAGTAAATAATTTATAAAAAAAGACTAAAAAAAGATCCATTAAAAGACTAAAAAAAAGAAAAAAACATAGTGGCGTATCTGTCTTCAACCTATGCATCGCGCAATATGAAGAAAAAAATTTTATGCAGGTTTAATGTTTTTTATCAGCCTATAAAAGACAAAAGGTATGATTTGAATTGGTTTAAAATTTTTCGAACGCAGATCTAATTATCTAGAATTACGGCTTAGATAGCTTTTTTTGTTAGGGAGGGATAATACAGGTCCTGCTTAGGTCAGAGAAGCAGCAGTGGCAATTTGATAATGTGAAAATCCAACAGAACTTTATTGGTTGCCTGATATTAACACACACAAATTACGTATATACATTTTTCTTTCTTAATTTTGTAATTAAGAATTTCAGAAATTTTTCATCAATAGTATTATTTTTCTTATTGGACATGACACAGTTGACAAGATTCAAAAATTGCAAAGAGAGAAACGAACTCTTTGACTGTTGATTAGTCAGTAATGTGCCAATGGCTATGATAAGTTAGAAGTGGTAATCACACTAGCGGCTATTGCATATTGTTAAAAGGCTTTGCTTGCCGACTAATGGAAGCATTGTGATACATATACAAAAGTAATGTGATATATGTTTATATATGCAGGTTAAATGATAGAAATTACAACTGCTTCGTGGAACCAGTTATTTGCGCTAATCGAGGCCTACCTGTAATTAAAAGTAAGCTTTATAAAAACCTCCAATGCATGAAGTGAATATCATCAAATATTGCTAAGAACCATCCTTTAAACAAAACAAAAAACTGCATTAAAATTGGCTCATCTGTTTGGAAGCTATGATGCCACAGACAGACACACAGACAAAGCCTTCACACTTATAACACCCATCTTTTTGGGTCAGGGGTTAAAAACTGTTGAATTTGAGCATCACTGACTAAAATTTTTGAAAAAAAATTGTTGAAATAAAGACAATTTAGCCCGAAAATCTTTGAAAAAAGCATGTATTTCCACCCAAAAAGTCCTTTATTTTGGACACGGACTAAAACTTTGAAAGAAGAGTCACAGACTAATCTTTGAAACAAATTGAAGAAAATAGAGGAAAAATTTAAAAATAAAGTGAATTTGTTTTATTTTGGAACATATTTTGAATCATCTGACCTTGAAGGGGAAGTACCCCCTCTCCCCCAAAAGAAGAGTCACAGACTAATCTTTGAAACAAATTGAAGAAAATAGAGGAAAAATTTAAGAAAAAAGTGAATTTGTTTTATTTTGGAACATATTTTGAATCTTCTGACCTTGAAGGGGAAGTACCCCCTCTCCCCTTTATCGCCCTTGCTAGAAATCGTTGAGGATATATAGCAAAAAGTTTTATTGAAATCAGTTTAACAGTTCTCTAGAAAATCTCAAAGATAAATATGTAAAAAGTGAATTCGGTTGAAAAAATCATTGAGTGAATTTAGAATGTTAGGTGTATAACAAATAATACCCATTTACCTCTAAAAATCACTTTCCACATTCACTACACTTGTAACTAACTGTATCACTACCACAACTGGATGTTGTTGCATAAAGTAATTGTTTTAAATCTGACTTTTTTTTATATGTGGGTGGAAAAAACTTGTTGAATCCTGTCTGCAGCACAGGTGCATCTCACAATTTACGTATAGAAGCAAGAAGCATGTCTGTTCCTGTTACATTTGAATAAGCTTGTTAAATCTGGTCTGTGGTGAACACAAAATATAGGAATGCCCAGAAGATTGTCTATTCCTGTTGTATTTGATCTTACTACTCATTTACTTTCTATATTCAAGAAATCAAAATATATTTTTGTGGGTTGTGTTTTTTTTTTTTTTCCACTCTAGTTCAGGCGGTTTTGCCGCTCCTAAATTTTGCTGCCATAGGCAATCGCCTAGCTTGTCTACCACCTAGGGCCAGGCCTCCTGATGTCCCTGTTTAACTGTGGTGACCACTATCAGTCAGCTACAAGAGGGAAATACTCACTAATACATTATATTCCTCTTATCTGTCTCACTTCTGAAGGAACTCTGTAGGGAGCACAAGCAATTTGATAATGTGAAAATCCAACAGAACTTTATTGGTTGCCTGATATTAACACACACAAATTACGTATATACATTTTTCTTTCTTAATTTTGTAATTAAGAATTTCAGAAATTTTTCATCAATAGTATTATTTTTCTTATTGGACATGACACAGTTGACAAGATTCAAAAATTGCAAAGAGAGAAACGAACTCTTTGACTGTTGATTAGTCAGTAATGTGCCAATGGCTATGATAAGTTAGAAGTGGTAATCACACTAGCGGCTATTGCGTATTGTTAAAAGGCTTTGCTTGCCGACTAATGGAAGCATTGTGATACATATACAAAAGTAATGTGATATATGCAGGTTAAATGATAGAAATTACAACTGTCATACTTGGAAGGGTTTCCACCCGATTATCCAATTTAAATAATTGGGCTCTACAATGATTTTTTGAATAAAAAATTCATTATTAAAAATATTAAATAATCCAACAATCAATAAACTAACAACTTAATCAACAATTGATGCTGTTTCAAAATTATTTAGCCTGGAAAGTGCTTTCTGGCAAAAAATTTTAGGTCCAATTTCGCTTTGCTTGCCGACTAATGGAAGCATTGTGATACATATACAAAAGTAATGTGATATATGCAGGTTAAATGATAGAAATTACAACTGTCATACTTGGAAGGGTTTCCACCCGATTATCCAATTTAAATAATTGGGCTCTACAATGATTTTTTGAATAAAAAATTCATTATTAAAAATATTAAATAATCCAACAATCAATAAACTAACAACTTAATCAACAATTGATGCTGTTTCAAAATTATTTAGCCTGGAAAGTGCTTTCTGGCAAAAAATTTTAGGTCCAATTTCAAACAACAATTCTTTCAATATGACAAAGAGAATAGTTATATGAGAGAGTTTCTAACAGGAACTGAGTGAATATTTTTATAATTTCATTAAAAATAAATTAACTAGATTAAAAAGATTAATGTTAATCAAGTTAAAATGCATTTTAATAACAGTTCATGTTTTTTTTTTTACTTTTTTTTCTGTATATTTAAATTTTTCAAGACATCCCAATTATTTTATCATTTTATTTTATTTTAAATGTATAATCTTATTAAGCAATATTAAATATAATCATTACATCATTTTCAAATGCATTAGACCACTGAGGATGAATATATTAATCAAAAGTACTTTGGTATTTAATAAAAGCAAACAATAAGCCAAAAAAGAAAGATAAATGATTTATCTTTCTTTTTTGGCTTATTGTTTGCTTTTATTAAATATCTAAAGTAAGAAGTTTTCCTTATTCACTTTGGTATTTAATAAAGACATTGTTGATTCTAATTTAAGTGCATTTTATTATAATTATTTTAATAATGAACCAAGTTCATGATTTTATATCTTTCAACATAATGAAATAGATGAATAAAGCAAAATTATTAATATCATTTTATTAGTTTTGGTTTCTGATAGTAAATGATGGAATATTAATATTAATGTATTTAATAAAGTAAGAGATACTATTTATCATCTTACTGGTACCATAATATTAAATGATTAAGCAACTGTTTGAAATTAATTTTAAATTATTGAATTATTTTATAATATATTATCATCATAAATTTTGTGCTCTATATAAAAATTTGATATTACTTGTGTATATAATATTTTTTCCCTTCATTTTGAAAATACTTAAAATTTTTCATCTTAAATGAAAATATATATATTTAAGTATATCATAAATATTTTTAAACTTTTACTTTATCGAAGAGAGATTTTTATATTTAATTGAAGAATTTTTACATAGGTAATTACATAACAACAATAGGTGTAGATTTTAAAATACGCACAGTGCAAATAGATGGTGAAAGAGTTAAATTACAGATATGGGATACTGCTGGACAAGAAAGATTTAGAACTATAACTTCTACGTAAGTTACATATAATCAAATTTTAAAATATAAAATATTTTATTTTAATTACAAATATAACATTTATTTATAAGTTTATAAGTACAGATTCTCTTTGACATACATAAATTTGAATTTGAAAAAGTTTGACACACAAAAATATTTTAAATGTTTTATTATAATTTATTAAACAGGGCAATACTCTTATATCAATATTGCACTGTATAATAAATTATTGGCTATAATACTACAATAACAATATTTATCATTATAATCAATAACAATTGATTCTCCCAATAATTAACTTTTGGAAGTTATCATATATCATAATAAATTTTACAAAAATTAAGATAGTTGTAAGGTAGATGTTACATAATGTTACAAAAATTATATATCATTTGCCTTATAACTATAACGACTGCAGATGAGGTAACTGCCAAAATTGTCTGTATTGATATTGAGTATTTTTAGTGTTATTTCAACACTGATGGAATGCTGCAAATCAGGATATGGCTGATTTTTGATACAGAATGTGAATAAATGGCACTGAAGTTTGGTATAGGAGAATTGACTTGGAAAACTTAAGTAATAAACAAAATAGTTGATTTAAACAATATGGTATGAAAAGAATAGAAACAGTTAATTCAAGTTTAACAAATCTTGGCAATTTATTAATTAAACACTAAATCCAAATAGAATATGCAGACAGTTAGGTGTAGTTAGAATGAGATTGACAGTACAATAGAACTTTCCTAATTTTCCAGTTAAAGCTAATTGGATCCTGAGCTGAAAACACATACAGAGTGCAGAGAGAGTTCCTCTTCATCAATTCTACCATTCACCTGTTCCCTTTTCAGCAAGAAATCTGATACATTTATTTGAAAAGAGGTAGAACTTCAACAATTTCTTTCTGATGCAATAATGAAGAAATTTGCTGCAGAGAAATTCCTTATCTGCAAATGTTTATCGGATTTCTCTCTCCCAAATATGAAAATATAATAAAATGAAAGTTATTCTAAAGAGGAAATTTTACATCTAAACAATTTTGTTCCAACAATTTACAAAGTTGTATGATAAATTATAAAAAATCAATTACAATAATTTTAAGATACAATCCTATATTAGTTTTCTATAATCAGTTCATAAAAGACATAGATAGTATAATAAAATATATTCAAAAACAAATGGCTGAGAGTAATTACAAATGTGATAGTTGAAGGGATCTCTAAGATTCTGCATAAATATATAGCATATGATGCTTTTAATGTTTCTCTTAAAATTTCTATAATTTATGTAAATTCAATTTAGATAGCATTTTTAATGATACATCTTAATAAGCTGGTTATCGTATATACATAAGGACCTGACAGTATTTGTTTGAAACAGATTTATATTATCTTTTGATTAATCCTTTAACATCTATAATTGCATTAAAAAAATTTTTTTCATGATAATCAGGAAATTTTTCTCTAATAATAATAATTATTTCAGATATTACAGAGGAACTCATGGTGTGATAGTTGTTTATGATGTTTGCAATGGAGAATCATTTGCTAATGTAAAGAGATGGTTACATGAAATAGAACAAAATTGTGATATTGTCAACAGGATTTTAGGTTTGAATCATATATTTTTTTATGTAATAAAATAGTTTTTATAATAAATTTATTATTATTAAGAGTTTATTTATTATATATAAAATATATGATAATTGATAAGTGCTTTTGTGAATTTAACACAGAACTAGCTTATAGGAACCAACTTTATGTGAAAATGCTTTCAGATTTGTAGACTTGTCATCAGTTATGTTCAAAAGAATATAAACCTAAAACATTCAAAAGAAAATAATAATATGTATATTTATAAATACTTAAATCTTAACAGACAAAGAAAAAATAAATTATTTATGTAAGCATTAATAAAATTATTAGATATATAAATATTTCTACAAATCTTGAAATATGCATTTAGCAATTCTTTAAGAGAAATATCTTTGCATTTGTCTCTTACATTAACAATTTTTTTAATTTTAAATAAATAAAAAATATGTTTATTTATATAATATATAACACATGTATAGCTGTGTCTGCTATTACATGTGTTTTAATGCAAATTAGTTATAATGCAATTGATAAATAGGTGAATGCTATTTGTAAAGCACATACTTTCACATATTGGAGTACACTTCTGCTGATAGTGCTGCTGTTAATTTCCCATTATAGATATCTTTTTTTTTTTTTTTCTTGTCTAGTCTTGTGCAAGCGTTCTTTTAGTTACCCCATATTTTTTTTTTTTTTTTTGTGCTTGTCTAGTCTTGTGCAAGTGTTCTTTTAGTTACCCCAATGTACACTGACTTTTTTCGGTTTTGTGTTTTGTACTGGTATTTTGTACACCCCATTTCTCAGGAGATCGTTTAATGGATCTTTGTCATTTCTTATGTTATTAAAGACTGTTTGCCCTCTTTTAACAGTAATTCTCTTATTACAAGTTTTGATTAGTTTACTAACAAAATTAAATTTACTCTGATTATATGGCATAGGTATAAAATTATCCATTTGGGTTTGTGGATTATCTTGTTCTCATTGGTTGCCCTAGTGTTGTTCAAGTTCTTTTTAATTGAATTTAGAATTCCTTGTTGAAATTTTCTTTTATAACAATGCTATATTCCTGTTCGGAAGATATATTCTATTTTGTCATAGAGGTCTTGTTGTTCTGTACAATATGTTAGGCTCTTTTAAAAAAGTATCTAAATGCTGCTTTTTTGTACATGATCAGTTTGTGACCAATTAGAGATCAAGACTGGTTGGTAAGAGGACTTTCAGTAAACTTTTGTGTTGAATTTGCAATTGCTGATGGAAATTTAAATGTCCAAAAAATGTATACTACTTTGACTTTGCTGCTCTTGTTTCAATGACAGTTCATATGTTTCTACTGTGAAAACATTGGCAAAATCCTTCAGTTTCAAATCATTTTCCTATATCACAAAAATATCATTGACAAATCTGATATAGAACTTTTAAAATATGTTGGAAGGTGAGTAGAATAGATTGCTCTAAAGATCTTAATAATATTTCTGCAAGCGGGCCTAACATGGGCCTTTCTATCAGCACTCCTATTGTTTGCTGGTAGCTTTTATTCTTATAGTTGTAGTACAAGTTATAACATATTAAATGAGCTATGTCTCATAGTAAGTCCATTATATTATTTATCTTGCAGCATATTTTCTAATAAAAATCTGTAGAATGCTAAGCATATCAGTTCTAAATGGAGAGAAAGGTGTAAAGGGTTTCAAAATTATATGTTGTGAGCCATTTGCCTTCCTTAAGTTGTATGTTGGATAGTCTCTAAAGTATTGTTGAGTTTACCATGGTGGATATATTCTAATTTATTATTATTTATTTCTATTATTATATACTAGCAGACATAGTCAATGCTGCTTGGATGTTATTCAAATACAATTAAAACTTATGCAAATAGCAACCTAAATAATAGAACTGTTCTAAAAACTGTAGAAATAAATGCAGGTAAGTTGTATGCACCTATATTTTGATAAGTTTTATTATGTATTATAGACAAATGGCACTAAGTATTAAACAGTGAAGGTAAGATGTGATTCCTGCATTGCTAACACTTAGTGTTCAGGGCTTTCGCTAGTGTCTTATACTCGTGGGTCTTATAGAGTAAAGCTATCCTATCCACCTGTCCGAGTGGGCTAATTTTTTTAATATTTTTTCATAATGCAATTTTTAATTACATAAATTTTTACAAACACGAGGACCCCTCTAAGGGCTAGGCCCAATTGGGTCTAATCGGCTCATATCTGTCCCTGGTTCTAAGTCTAACATTGCTTGTAACTCACACTAATTTGATAGTTAGTTAAAAATAGCATGATTTTATAGCAGTTGATGTGACTGGTTCACGTTCAAACTCATTTACATATATCTCAAATACAATGTTTTAATTTTTATTTACCTTTGTATCATCAAAATTTATGCTATTATTTTTACAATAATAATTCAATAATAATAATAATATTTCCTTTACAATCCATTGAAATGAGACTAATTTTTAACTCAGTCAATAATGAAATCTCAAATCGACAGTGATGTCTATGTAGATTAAATGATATCACTAAATACATTCCTGAAAATAAGAATCATTTTGTCTTTTTCTGCCATTTTGAAAAGTTTGATTTGGGAATATCCTTTATCCAAACTAAATAAAATATTCCATAACTAAATACAATAGAAATAATAGAATATAAAAGAAAGATGTCAATTTTTGATTCCTCACAAAATGGTAGTAACTTTTGGTATCCTAAAACTAATTGAAAAATTTTACATTAGAATTAATGATCATCTTAAATCATTTAATGAGAGAGTATTTCTTCCTCATACAGAAAGAGAAAAAGAGGACAAGAAGACATCTGTATAAAACACACACTGTGAGAATATTCTTTTGGCAAACAAAATATCTCACAGTTACATAATTCAATTGTTCTTCCATATTGTAAACATACACTGCTTAATCAACATAACAAAAAGAAATAATAAAACATCATCATTGATGATATACAGAAATTACAATTTTGGAATCGGTAAGTTCTTCATGAAAAGCATTGTCAGCACTGTGAACAACCAGAGATTGATAGAAAAGTATCAAACTAATGGCTTGTCCATGATGATCTGTTCCCTGACATTGAATAATTCAGAGAATAGCCTACCATGGTTACAATACAAGATCAGGCTATTTCAAAATAAAAATCTTGTTGCTTGTCTTTTACTTTGTAGTTATCCAAATCAGGATTTAGTTTACTTATTAGGTTATTTCATAATTATAATACAGTATCAGGTTATCCTTACAAAAAATCACATAAATATATTTTAAAGGAAATTTAAATTTATAGCAAATGCAGACATTGTGATATGACCAATAAAACAATTGAACACATTATTTCTGCCTTGAATTTGCTTGGTGGTACTCATTGTGATTGAATAATTAAATACAAAAATATAATTGTTTATTGCATTTTCTTGCACAGGCAGACTGAAAACATAGACATAATCTGAAAGCCAAGGTTATTCATCAAAAATTAGCTACAAAATTCAAATTAAAACTGCTAACAATTCCATATTACAAATACATTCTTGATACAAGTTCTGAAGACCAAAACACAAACTGCATTGGGATAGACAATATTTACAGATAAAACAATATATTATAACATACTAGATATCACATTGATTGATAAACAATAAAAAATTACATACAGCACAATCTTGCTTTAATGGATTTTGGATTTGTCAAAATTATGAGACTAAATTTTTATTTGGTTTTTAATGAAAAATTTGAAATTTATTTTTGATTACTACTATTGATCACAGCTAAAAACTTCTATCAACAAAAAATGATATGTACAGTAAATAAATTATAAATTTTTATTTAGATAACTGTATTTTATGGCTATAAACAAGTGAGTTCTGTTGCTTCTAATAACACAAGAAATCACAACAAGCACTTGAAGCAGGATATACACTAATTTATTATTGTATTATTAATGCAATATTATATATATCTAATAATAAATTAGTTTTTTATCCTGCTTCAAGTAATTATATAATATCTAATAATAAATTAGTTTTTTATCCTGCTTCAAGTGTAATAATAAATTAGTTTTTTATCCTGCTTCAAGTGCTTGTTGTGATTTCGTAAAAATTAGTGTATTTATCCTGCTTCAAGTGCTTGTTGTGATTTCTTGTGTATTTTATGAATAGGTAAGCATAATTTCAATATTTTTTTAATGTTAATATACAATAGGTGGAAAAAATTATTGCATCACCATTCTATAAGTAATATATTCAGCTATCCAGGCATATATGTGAAAATATTATAGAACTGGTTATGTTCAACAATATTGAGCAATGCAAATAACATAAAAATATTTAATATGTCACTTAATGCATCATAACTAGTTATGCAGGGGGTAACCCGTGATATATGTTTCTGTGATATGTATATCGTGGGCTGCAAACATTGCAGTGCGCACTAGTATTTTAGCTACGTATTTTATTATAATTTTTTTCAACCCTCCCACAAAAATCAACCATGAGCCGCCACTGGTGTCATCTGTTGTGAAAAATATAAAATAAAATTTTGATAAAAATTAAATGCAATCCTATAGGATAGGAAACAAATCTATGGGATAACCTATGAACATATTACTTTGTTAAAATCATATATATTTTCATTTATTAACAAAAAAAAATAATCATCAAGATGATTGTTATTGTTAGGAATAAATTTGGCAAATCATGCAGCTGACATGAAAATATGACAGGAATGCATTGTGACTGAGTTGATTACATTCTTGGGAAAAATTTTCAGAATTTTGATTACTCCATACATAAGTCTACCAAATGTAGAAGAATCAAGCTATATGAGAATTACCTGTAGTACTGAAAAAATCAATTATGAAATATATTATGAAAAAGAATTTTTAAATATAAAGAGAAGTACAAGAGAAATTTGAAAACTTTTTTAAGAAGGTAATGCCACTTAGATTACTAGAGAATTGAAAAAAGATGAATTCAGGGGAAAATTGCAGAAACAAACCATTCATCTCAGCTAAAAATTGCAAAGCATATCATATTTTGCAAAGAAATACATTCACAAACAAAATTGATTTCTGGCACAAATTTTGTAGAATGATGAAAATTAATTTGAAATATTCAAATAAAAAAGGAAAAAGATTTATAGAAAAGACAATATTACATTTGAGATTTTGACCAGCATCAAACTATCAAGCATCTTCCTCCTGATATATTGTGGAGATGTTTTAGAATAAGTTTAGGGCTTATGAGAAATTTAGAATGGAAAAGTTTATATGTAAGGATATCTTATATGTATATAATATTTGAAACAGTCTAATTATTTTTAAGGGGCTAGATCTTTTAACAAGACAATGATTGAAAACATTTTTCAAAATAAACAGAATTGTCTATAGGAAGAAAGGTTAAACTGCTTAAATAGCCTACTGTCATCAGACTTTAATTCTATTGAGCATATTTGGGGTATGCTAAACCAAAAGATACCAGCACACTGAAGAACTTATTACTTCAGAGAAGAAATGATCAGCATATGGAATTAAATATACAAATTATCCTTCTATAATTTACAGAAAGTATGCTAATCTAACAGATTATTCAATCTAAAGGGAATCCTACAAAATATTAACTTAGCATAAAATTCTATTTATTTGAGAATATTTTTTCACTCTTAATAAGAAACTGACCAGATTATGACAGTTTATATTTTCTTTCATAGAAAAAATTGTTTTTGCTAGAATGTAAACATGATGTTTATAAAATTAAATTTGTTAATAAAATTAATTGTGTATAATTGTTTAGTATTTTATTGAATTGCTAGCCAAAATTTGTTGTCACTTTAGTTTTACTCTGATTATATATAATAATAGTGTGATTAGGGATTCACAGTAAAAATATTATTGAAAAAATTTGTAAGTAAGAATAGATTATAAATTGCTGATCTAGACAAAATTAGTATATACTTTAATTTTTAGTTGTTTAAATTGATTTAGTGTATAAAGCAAAGATTTTAATATAAAAAGTTGTTTTGCAGTTGGTAATAAAAATGATGATCCAGAGAGAAAAGTGGTTTTAACAGAAGATGCTCAAAGATTTGCAGATCAAATGGGAATTCAGTTATTTGAAACAAGTGCCAAGGAAAATATAAATGTTGAAGAAGTAAGCTGCTGTTCAGAGAGAATCTAATTTACATTATTTATTTGAAATTTTAAGATTTCAATAAATAATTTTAATAGTTATTGTGTTTAATATTAATTAATAGAAGTGATATTTATGATTAATATTGGAACAATAAATGTTCCTTATTTGTTCACATGTAACCAAATTTTTATAAATCACTATGATTATTAGTGTCTTTGCAAGGGTAGGAGTCCCTCCAAGTTTGTAGGGTGTCTTTGCAAGGGTCCTACCCTTGCAAAGACACTGACATAGTGATTTATAAAAATTTGGTTAAATGTGAACAAATAAGGAACATTTATTGTTCCAATATTAGTTATTGTGTCTATTAAAAATATTTAATTATGCAACCATTGAATTCTTATTATGTGGTTATTATATTCAAGTTGATTGAAAATTCTGAATATACAGTAGTGCTCAAAAAAATTGCATCATTTAAATGTATTAGAATAGACAGGTAAAAAAAAAAAAAACAATATATTGCACCATCTTATTGCAATAAGTTCTCTTGAATGATATAACATGTCATCAGTGATTTCATTATCCAACAGATGATGATGATAAGAATAAATGTACAATGAATGTAATAGTTAGTATTGTGTTTATACAATGGCTAAATTTTTGCAGTTGATGCCTCATAAAAAACTTGTGAAAATAGGCAGTAAATAATTTTTTCCATTTCCTTGATTGTTATTGCTAATATAGAAATAATATAATTTTATTATTTAATTGTAACAAAAATGAAACATTATAATAAGTTGTGTTACTATATGTTTAATACATAATAAACGTTCAATTAGACTGCACCAAACACAAAATACAAGAAATATTACTCAAGAGCCCTTTAGCAGTCAAAAGATTTTTATTCAGAAACGCTTGTGTTTAAGGCACAGTTTTTGAGAAAACTATATGAAAAATCACATGATGCAATTTTTTTAACACCCACAGGAAAACTTCTTACTTTAGATATTAAATAAAAGCAAACAATAAGCCAAATAAGTAAGATGAATTGTTTATTCAAAAACATTTTCAGCTATTGATGTAGCAGGTTATGTGGATAGCCAAAAACATTTCTGAATAAATGATTTATCTTACTTATTTGGCTTATTGTTTGCTTTTATTTTTTTAACACTGTAGATATAAAGAAATTCTAAACTTAAGTAATATAAATTGTTTAAATTTTCGTATAGCATGCAGTTGTAATTAACTATATCAAATTTAGATCATTTCAGTTATAATAAGTTATTCTTAATTTAAGTCCACTGAATTAAAAATATTCAGTTAGATTTATATTGTGTCATTCTCATTCAAAAATAATTGTAAAATAGAATTAATTAAATAAACCTATTATGAGATTGCAAAAAAATTTTTAGAATTATAATAAATTTTAAATTAACATTTAAATAATTTTAATGTGTCATTAGAAGCTTTTTAATAAAATTTGAAATTATTAAATGAATTCAAAAAATATTAATTCATTATTAATGAAATTAATTAGAAGATTTTGAATTTTTATAAATACTATTTTTGTAAAAATGAAAAACAAAAAAATTTATACTTAATCTGTTGATGTCTGCATGGAATTTCAAAATAAAACTAATTAATATGCAAAAAATTAATATTGTGAAATCTCACTTAATTTTCATCAAAATTTTTCGAAATTTTTAGTTACATTTTTTTATTCTCATTCTAATGATGTAAAAATTTTTTTTGAATTTTATTTCTTTCACAACTTTTCAATTGTTAGATAAAAAAAAATATCTCATTCTAATGATGTAAAAATTTTTTTTGAATTTTATTTCTTTCACAACTTTTCAATTAGATAAAAAAAAAGGAGTTTTTTTTTTATATGAAATCTTAGCCATTCAATGAAATGTTTGTTATATTTTGATAGTGGCAGGCCTTTTGAATAAAATAAGCTATAAATGAAGAAAATTGGATTATATTTTTAAAAATTATTAACAAGAAATATGCAAATTTTCATTAAGCTACATCATATAGTATTATCGAAAAGTAGCATAAATTTATTAAAATATTGTCACATTTTTTTTAATAAAATATATTTATTGGTATGTGTTTCATTTGTTTCTATAATTTTTATTTTAAATTTTTATAAATTTTCAAATTTATATCCAGCAGCACCACATTTCATCGTATCTCATACATAAACAGTTATAACATTTTATATTTTACTTTAATTGGCCTGAAAATGCTTTGTTGACATATTACACCTAATATCACATGCAGCGCAATAAAGTAGGCTTGGCTGTGATTTCTCACAAATGACTGGCTATCATAAACTGATTTCAGAGCTCACCTTATAAAAATTTCATGTTTCATTTAAAATTTTCAAAAATAAAATTATCTCATCCTAAAACCAAAATAAGATTAATAAAATATGATAGAAGGCAAAATCAATATGATTTAATAAAAAATAATTCAAATTCTACTAATACAATCCATTCAAATTATCTAACTTTAAAATGTTATTTAAAAAAGATTTCAGTAATCAAAAAAATTTAGGAACCATTATTGGAGGCAGTATTTTCAATCAATAAATGCAAAAAAAAATTGATTTGCAATCACTGCACTGAACAAATGAGTGAATTTTTTATGTTTTTATCATTTTTTATTCCATTTCCATGACATAAGTACACATCCACAGACCTCAATGAGTTAAAAGAACTATACAGGTAATCCTTAATTAATACGAATAATTGGTTTCACGAATTTCTCGCACTATTCGAAGTATTAACTATATATATGAAATATGTAATTGGTTCTTGCTTTGTGAGATTCCAGCCATTAGCTAAGTAATATGGTAATTGGTTCTTGCTTTGCAGATTCCGGCCATTAGCTAACCTCACGATGAATAACCACAATACTAATCCGGCCATTAGCTAACCTCACGATGAATAACCACAATACTAACTTAACCGGCCATTAGCTAACTTCACAATGAATAACTACAATAAACTTAACACAAATTAACTCTATGGAAAATATGGTGATTGGTTCTTGCTTTGTGAGATTCTTAACTCTATGGAAAATATGGTAATTGGTTCTTGCCTTGTGAGATTCCAAATTAACTATATGTAAAATATGGTAATTGGCTTTTGTGAGATTCCGGCATTAGCTTTAGCTAACTTCACAATGAATAACTACAATAAACTTAACACTAACTGTAACTATATGTAAAATATGGTAATTGGTTCTTGCTTTTTGAGATTCCGTCTATTAGCTTCGAAGTATTAACTCTATGTAAAATATCGTAATTGGTTCTTGCTTTGTGATATTCTGGCCATTAGCTAAAACCACTATGGTAATTGGTTCTTGCTTTGTGAGATTCTGACCATTAGCTAAGTTCATAGTAAAATTGGTTCTTGCTTTGTGAGATTCCGGCCATTAGCTAAGTTTCACGAAGGTTCTTGCTTTGTGAGATTCCGGCCATTAGCCAACCTTCACGATGTTAACCACAATAAACTTAACACTAACTGTTTAAAAAATATTTATTTTCAGCCGATCTTGTGAGATTCCGGCCATTAGCTAAGTTTCACGATGAATAACCACGCTAACCTCACAGCACTAACTGTTTAAGAAATATTTATTTTCATATTTTACATCGTTGACACAATTGTTTAAGAAATATTTATTTTCATATTTTACATCGTTGTTCATCACTTAAGAAATATTTATTTTCATATTTTACATCGTTGTTCATCATCTAAATTAATAACCAACCAGGAATTGTGTCTCATACCATCATCAAACCAACTGCCAAATCATTTAAAATTATATAATTTTAGATTAAATAGAATTAAATCAGGTCTGACAGGGGTAATAACTTACCAGGAATTGCGTCTCATACCATCATCAAACCAACCGCAAATCGAAACCAAAATAGCTAATCAAAAGCGGAAGTTGAGCGATGGGTCTGGATAGTCCGATTTGCGATTAAGCATTGCAACTTTATTGAATCAGTAGTAGTCCGATTTGCGATTAAGCATTGCAACTTTATTGAATCAGTAAGTTTTGTAAGTAATCAGTAAGTAACTTTATTGAATCCCAAACTCTTCCCGTACCCCTGGGGGTACGCGTACCACACTTTGGGAAACACTGGTCTACTATATCAATTGTTCATTTCTGTAGATAAAAAATTTCTGCATAAGTTGAAAACAACAAAAATCCAACAATGCTTAAATTAAACTTATATAAATATATGTATTAATAACTGAAATAAATAAAATTTACTAACATATCTTAAACATAGATAAGTAAATTTCAATCCATAAATAAATTATTTAATGAATTTTTATTTATATTTTATGGTAATTAAACACACAAATAAATGCATCTGTATATCTCTGAAATTACAGAACTCAGAATCATATAAATAATTCTACTACTGTATTTAATAGATTTTGATGATATGTATTTTTTTTTTTTTTATCTGTAAGAGTTTGATCAGGAATAAAAAGCGACCTCTTTCATCTCAAAAAAGTAGTAAGAGATCAACGTGGATTAAGAAGTGGATGCTGTACCCTAGATCAGATTTACAAAATTAATCCGTACAGTTACATAGATTTAAGACAGTATATGGCTCTGTTGTCTGTAGCAAATATGTTTTGCCAAACAAGTAACAAAATGACTCGATGATTTCTTGATGTCTTTTTTGCTTTGTTTCTCTTTCTTTTCCTCCTCTTCATCAATCTCCTCATTTTTCTTCAATCTTACTTGAATAAGAGTCTTTAGAAGTACAGAGAGTTGAGCCTCAGGATTGCTTTAATCTCATTAATAACCCAGATACAAAACGAATAGAAAATTTGATAGCAATTTTAAATGACAAAATCTTTCATGTTACACAAATTTAAAGATTATCCTAACTTATGTTTTAATGTAATTCTTCATTAACTATTTAAAACATTTAAAATTAAAGCTATTTAAGAATCTCAGCTACAAAATTTAGTAATTTAAAAATAATAGTTTATTATTTAATATTTTTATGTATTCTTTTCTATTGAGCCTAATACTAATTGCAAAAAAATTTGTAAGGAATATTTAATATCAATAAATAAGAATATGTATTTTGAAAATAAATATTCCTAGATTTTAAGTAAGCATACTTTAAATGAGAGAAATACTGAATCATTATATATCAATAAAAAGAATAAATAAATTGCTGTAAAAAAATTTTAGGTGATTAAAAGATTATTGAAATTATTTAAATTAATTCAATGAAATTAATGACTGTGAATTAATCTAAATAATCTAATAACAATATATTATTTTTATATTGAAGGCATATTGCTAATATTTCCAATTTTTTTAATATGTTGCAAATTATCTTTGAAATGAATTGCCCGACTAGCCCAGTTAATAGGGAATCCATTATATTTCCAAAACTTTAATACAGTAACTTTAATCAAATAACATCAATTAATTTAATAACTTTTTATCAAATAAAGTGTACAGTATAACTTTTTGTAAAATAAGAATTTTAGATATTAAAAATACAAATGAACAATCTTGTTTTTATGGAAATGAAGGGTATTCATTCAGGATATTTGAAATGCATATGCCTTATTATTTCTGTGAATTTATATAACAAATAATACAGATCAAAAAATTATAAGAATATATCTTCTGTGTTCTTTCTTCATAAAAATTCTTCTCTGATAGTAAATCATATACAATATTATAAAAAAAAGTAAGATAGATAAAATATCTTATTAATTTGCTGAAAATATCTTAAGTAATCTCTATGACATTTTTAGCATATAAAACAAAAAAAATATCATTATTAGATTGTTATACAATTCTAGTAAAAAACATGTTTGTAAAATAATATTTTCTTTTAAGGGTTTATATGGAACTCAAAGAATGTTTGATCCTAACTTAAAACCACATAGTGCTAATAATTTTACAACAAGGAAAAATATAATTGGAACTAGGTAACAAATTTAATTGTTTTCTTATTTTAACTCTGTAAAATGTTACTAGTAAAATACAGTATATTATTTGATTATTTTAATATTTTATATCTTGAATTTATTTTTTAAAATAGTGGATTTTAAAAAATTCATTAAAACATATTTTCAAACAGCTCATTGATTATAAGAAATAAACTTTATAATATAACAGAGTTTTCTAATGCATCATTAGTAAATATAATAAAAATATAAATTGTAATAATAATAAAAGATTGTTTTAGTTTGATATTTTATTAATTGTGTATTTGATCATGTATTTGAATAATTTGAACAAACAAACATTCTAAACGAATAAAATGTACTCGGAGGAACAACTGCTTAGCTTGAATGCATAAAAAACAAATAAAGCTAGCACTTTTTGCAGTAAGGTAAACTTTATTTTCTCTAGTTCACAAACGTTTTCGGTCTTTCGACCATCATCAGGCGAAAATTCTAAGTACAACGGAATAGAAGGAATACAAGAGTTGCTATGGCAACCTTTGTTCTTAGAACAGATGTGTTCCAAAATTGGTTTAAAATTGACTTAAAAATTGGAACAGTTTTTAAAAATTGTTCCAATTTTTAAGTCAATTTTAAACCAATTTTGGAACGTGTATCTGTTCTAAGAACAAAGGTTGCCATAGCAACTCTTGTATTCCTTCTATTCCGTTGTACTTAGAATTTTCGCCTGATGATGGTCGAAAGACCGAAAACGTTTGTGAACTAGAGAAAATAAAGTTTACCTTACTGCAAAAAGTGCTAGTTTTATTTGTTTTTTATGCAAACAAACATTCTTTTCATAATTTTGTGAAACATTATTGATTAATCAATCTCTCTAAGATAATTTCACTTAAATATGGGATTTTCAATGTTTTGTATTTTAATTGATTGATATATAAAGAAAAAAATTCAAATAAATTTCTAGTAGAGGATTTACTTTGAATTTTTTTTTTAAATAATTGCTAAGAAACAATTTAAATTTTTTAGTATTGAATAGAATATTTTATTGTTTCTGTAGGAATCCATTGCCTTCTTATTACTTTCAAAGACAAGATGATGCTGTGCCAGTAGCAACCTCAACTACATCTACTATAACAAAAGCAGCAGAAGCTATTACTACATCAGCATCAAAACTTACCACAATAACAATAGAAGAAGATTCTCCACAATCTTGTCCACCTCCATCATGTATTTCTACTCAGCTGAAAACACCTGGTTGAAGGAAAAAGCTATAATTTTGTATATATAAATTTTTTTTTCATTCCACACTTAGCTGTTTATTATTATTTTTAATAATAATGAAGGGTCAAAATATTGTAATGTATATATAAATGTGATGCAGTGGGAATATTTGTTATATATTATTAATGTCTTTTCTACAAAATATTAAAATTATATAAAGTATTCAGCTCTGAAACTTTTAATAATAAACTTTAAATGTGTTTCATAAAAATATTTCATTTTAATTGAATTCATGTTGAAGATATAAATATTTTTCCTATTATATTTCAAAAATGAAATATATTTCAAATATAGGTGAGTTAAAAAATATATTTATAGCGATTTATTTATATTTTTTGTTGTGTGTATTGATGTTGAAGATATAAATATTTTTCCTATTATATTTCAAAAATGAAATATATTTCAAATATGGGTAAGTTAAAAAAAATATTTATAGCGATTTATTTATATTTTTTGTTGTGTGTATTCTCATTGAATATTCAACTATATATGAACTCTGTTTTATTGTGAAGCTATTTTAACTCTGCAAATAAACAATATAATACAATATCAGTATAGATACTTTTCATACCCATCAAAGAATAGTGATCCAAATTTTGTGGGTTTAAGATATATCAAGAACAAAAATCCCTTGAAAGTTTTCTGAATAATAGGAGAAGAATTCTTTTGCTCTGAATAATTTGTATATAAATACATTATTATATTAAAAAATGATTGCACAAATTCACTGATACAAAATAATGTATATGTCCACTATGAAGAACATCATTTGCTGTATGAATTAGCAATTTTTTGCAAACCAATCAAATCTGTATAACATATTGAATATTTAAAATTGTATAAAATTTGTTTAATCTGTATTTTAGGAATATTAATTTGTTTTCAGATAAAAGATAAAAGAATCTGAGTAACAAAAACTTATTACAAGATTTTTAAAAATTCTGGAATAATTCCTGTTTTCATAAATATATATTAAAGTCTTGATTGTATTTTTCAATAATTAATTGAATACATTATTATATTAAAAAATGATTGCACAAATTCACTGATACAAAATAATGTATATGAATAACATCATTTGCTGTATGAATTAGCAATTTTTTGCAAACCAATCAAATCTGTATAACATATTGAATATTTAAAATTGTATAAAATTTGTTTAATCTGTATTTTAGGAATATTAATTTGTTTTCAGATAAAAGATAAAAGAATCTGAGTAACAAAAACTTATTACAAGATTTTTAAAAATTCTGGAATAATTCCTGTTTTCATAAATATATATTAAAGTCTTGATTGTATTTTTCAATAATTAATTGAAATTTAAAAAAAAAATAACAATTATCAGCTTTATTTTATTATATAATCAAAAATCTCTCTATTTTCTGTATAATTAATTGAAATTTAAAAAAAAAATAACAATTATCAGCTTTATTTTATTATATAATGAAAAATCTCTCTATTTTCTGTAAAAAAAGCATACATTTATTTTCAGCCACAGAGAGATATTTTTATAAAATATTTAAAAATATCAGTAAACATCACTGTTGCAAACCAAAAATGCATGAATAAGGTCATGATAGTATTAAATGAGTTCCCTGACATGATTCTCGATAACTGATAAGTGATTATTGGCAAACTAACACATTACTTGTAAATCTTCATCTGATAGCACATGAAATCACTCTCTTTGCCAGTTATCAAGAAGTGGAAAGTAGAACATGCATTGCTTGTTATTCAACCAAAAACATTTTTTCTTTATGGCATACAAAATATTTCAAACTGTTGGACTAAGTTCATTGAAAAAGATGATTCAGTTATAAGTTTTGCAATATAGATTTATTAATTTTAATAAATACAGTGGGTGATCGGTTAACGAGCATAATCCGTTCCAAGACAATGTTCATTATCTGAATTGTTCGTTAACCAATTATTGATTTACCATAGGTTTTTATAGGAATTTGATTAATTCCGGAGACACAAAAAAACTACAAATAAAAAATTATATAATTTCTTACTGTGTTTACAAAAAACATAAATAAAAATTATATAATTTCTTACTACGTTTATTTATTTTTATAGTAATAACAATAATATATACATACATAGTCTTGCATTTTCATCTATTAGTAATATATACATACATAGTCTTGCATTTTCATCTATATGTTTATTTTCTAATATAACATACATAGTCTTGCATTTTAATCTATTATGTTTATTTTCCAATATAATTTCTTACTACATTTATTTATATGTAATAAAAATAATATATATCCGATCTATTAATTCGTTCCGGAGACCCAAAAAAACATAAATAAAAAATTATGTAATTTCTTACTATGTTTATTTATATGTAATAACAATAATATATACATATTTTCTTATTACGTTTATTTATATGTAATAACCATAATATATACATACATAACATTTTAATCTATTATGTTTATTTTCCATACATACATAATCTTGCATTTTCATTTATATGTTTATTTTCCGATAAAAGAATCTGTCCAATGTCGATTGCTTTTCTCTCTCTTTCGGATTTTTCAGAAGTGATTAATAGCATTGTCGTGGTAGAGATCCCCAAACACCAATAAAGAATCTGTCTAATATCGATTGCTTTTCTCTCTCCTTCAGGATATTTCGGAAGTGATTAATAGCATTGTCGTGGTAGAGATCCCTAAGCCTATTGATAGTGATTAATAGCATTGTCGTGGTAGAGATCCCCAAGCCTACAAGTGATTAATAGCATTGTCATGATTAAGATCCCCAAGCCTATTGGTGATTAATAGCATTGTCATGGTAGAGATCCCCTAAGCCTATTGATCTTGTGATTAATAGCATTGTCGTGGTAGAGATCCCCCAAGCCTATTGACCTCAAACTATATGGGTGCCATTCTAAGACCAAAAAATTGTAAAATCTCTCTCTTACCACCTTTAATAAATCTTTGATTTGTTTTACGTTATCTCCGAGTTCATTTTAATTGGGAAAAATTACTGTTCTTCCACCCTTACCCATAAGTCCACCAACGCAAGCCTAAGTAGTCATTCCAATTAGATTAGTTAAGCTGAAATATCCTCATGGAATATTTTTATCTGGCAGTAGGTTAGTTAAGCCGAAATATCCTCATGGAATATTTTTATCTGGAGGTGACCACTTATAGAGCCGCCATCATCACAGGCTGACCAACACCCACGATGGAGTCAACTGGAAGGATGAGTTTCAACGGGCCGGGCCCAGATCCCTTCTGAAAAATTGGAGGAGTGAGACCACCATCATCACAGGCTGACCAACACCCATGATGGAGTCAACTGGAAGGATGAGTTTCAACGGGCCGGGCTCAGATCCCTTCTGAAAAATTGGAGGAGTGAGACCATCGAATCCTCCAGAATGTTAAGCCACAGCTTTATCACGCAGCCATCGGGCTGACCTGTCATTTTGTCAGCCCGCAGGTCCCACAGTTTGTTCTGTGTTCATTATCCGAACATGTGTTCATTAACCGAACATAAAAATCTTTCGAAAAAGTGTCCATTATCTGAACTGTTCGTTAACCGATCACCCACTGTATATTTATTCAAGCTATTTCATTTGAATATACAATAAAGTAATCAATAAAATGACAATTTCATTGAAACTTTTATGAACTGTAAAATAATTTCTCTCTTGCATTATTTGATTTCAACCAATAAGCTGGTTACAATATAAAATTACAACTGAATGATTAGATATGTGATATGATATAAAAAAATTGAGAGATGTCTTTTAAAAATATTGTGCATTTAAGAAAATAATTTTTAATATATGTCAACTACAGTAAGACCTCGCTTAACATTGCTCCGTTTAATGCTGTTTTGATATAACGCAGTTTTTTTCGAATTCTATATTTTATTGATTCAATTTGATGTGGTTTTTTTAAAACGTTATTCTTACATAAATCTGAAATTGCAGGAATTTGTTGCATTGATACTCCTATGCCATATCACAGTGCATTGCAGTGCATACAAAATTCTGCTGTGGTCAGAGTTCATATTTATGATTGGTCATCAATATTATTTTACAGTAATAAAAATAACAATTATCCCGTTTTAGTTTTAACCTGAATGCTGCCACTTTAACTATAGTTTCTTGAAATTAGAACATTATTCTTTCATCAATATTTTTTCGTTGTTTATAGCTTACTGTAATCTGATTACTGCTCTTTGTTCTTAAAACTTTTTATTTTCTAATTTTAAGAATTTTTTCATGAATGATTTATGAATACAAATCAATATTAGCAATAAAAAATGTCTATAATTAATGTAATACAATAGTAATAATACATGTTACAAAATAAAATTTAAAAAATGCTATGTATATATTTTATATTCACTATCCTGTTTCACCTATCCTCATTATTTATTTCCTCATTATTAGTTTATTCATATATTTATCCTCATTATTTTTGTCAAAATGATGCTGTTTCATTTAGCACTTTGTTTCCTTGGAACATATCCCCCGCGTTAAACGGGTTTTAGTGTATATAAAACTGTTCAAAATCAATTTTGAAAATTTTATTCACTATAATTTTAGCAGGCATGATCAAAAGTTCATATTATTCATATATTTTTTTTGTCTTACTTTAAGTACAGATTCCCTCTTCAATTTGAATTCTTGGGTATGAAACTTACAGATATTAATTGCAATAAATAAATTTTAAAACATAAGAAAGCATTTCAAATTATAAGCATACTTCATTATTGAGACAGTTATGTTCCAGACCATCACTGTAAAGCAAATCATAGCCTTTTTTTTCATTTGCTAATACATATTAAAGTCTAAAAACATATTTACACTATTATTAAGTGCGCAATAGCACTAACCCTAAAAAATTAGCCAGATGGCCACATTTTAAAGCATTTGCATATCACCTCAGAAATCAGGTTCAATTCCAAATCTCACATTTTTAGTTTTTCAGGATGGCTTTTGGCCTAGCCCATCTATGTATTAATTTATTCTTTATATAGATATTTTAAGTATCATTTTGCAGATAATTTTCATTTTGAGGTATAAAATAAAAATATGAAATATAATTGAGAAATATCATAAAACAAGGTATGCCTGTATGTACATAGCTATACAATATAGTATGACTAGATCTGTAGCAAAAACTCTGTTGCTTACTATGAAATTGGAAAAATCAAAATGGCAGCATAAGAAGCAGAAGTCAGGTGTTCTCTGGCTGCTATGGTTTTACCAGCATATTATGTAAATAATTTTCATTTCTGGGTTGTTCATAAGACAATATTTCATTTGTATAAAAACTCAACAATAATAATGAATAATAAAAATCATTTTAACATTTATATGACAAATTCTTTATTGTTAGTCCTTAAAATCAAGCAAAATATATGTATTCATTTCTTTAAATAAACAAATCATTGTTTAATCATAAACTATTGATTTTGTTTGACTTTATTTAATTTTATTATGGTCAAATTTTATTATTGAGAACATAGCTTCTAGTTTTAATATTATGTCTATGAGAAATTGATTCTTGGTTTACAAATTCTTACAAATCACATTTCTAGAACAAATTAACTTGTCGAGTATTACCTATATATAAATAAATGTAAATAAAATATTTTTGCTCTGAATTTTCTGATACCTTTATATCATCTTATTGTATATTATTATATTACAAATTTTATTTTTATAAAAAGTTTCTTTCAGTTTAATAACAGTGGCTTATAGCAATGCAATCTTCTAACAGGAACAAAGAAATGGTAGGAAAAAGTAAATAAAAATAGCCCCTTATAATCAGTCTTCTCTGCATAGTATCATTGTATTGAAATGAAGCCAAATATTTAGATTTTTTTTTTAACTGTCTGAATTTAATTTTTAATTATTTAAAGAAGTAAAATATAAAGTGAAAATCTCTATTCTATATTCTTATATAAAATAATATATATACATTTATGACGCTTGATGAAACTTTTAAAAAGCCATTATTTGAAGCCCATACATCTATTAATGAAAGAATTGAAGATAATTATTTCATGTCAAAGATTCTATTAAATAATAATTTTTTGTTGTCAATGAAAGAAATTAGCAAAATTTTTCGATTAATTTTTTGATGGATAAATAAGTTTGCTTCTTCACAACTAAATTATTTCAGTATGATGTATTTTTATTCAATTTTTAATTAACTATAATAGTAATGAAGTAAGCCATTAATGAAAAAATATATTAAAAATGAAGAAAACACATTTTAATATATGTAGTAGACAATCAAATAAAATGTTGTAAATTGTTTAAAAGAAATTTTAATATTTCAGAAACCATATAAATTACTATTAAATTAGCAAAATTTTTCGATTAATTTTTTGATGGATAAATAAGTTTGCTTCTTCACAATTAAATTATTTCAGTATGATGTATTTTTATTCAATTTTTAATTAACTAAAATAGTAATGAAGTAAGCCATTAATGAAAAAAAATATTAAAAATGAAGAAAACACATTTTAATATATGTAGTAGACAATCAAATAAAATGTTGTAAATTGTTTAAAAGAAATTTTAATTTTAATATTTCAGAAACCATATAAATTACTCTTTCATCGAATTAGTTAATATATATTGTATTGATAATTGTTTACTACCTTCCTGTAAAAATATCTAAATGCTTAG
The DNA here is from genome assembly GCA_000484575.1 of Olivierus martensii. Taxonomy (NCBI): domain Eukaryota; kingdom Metazoa; phylum Arthropoda; class Arachnida; order Scorpiones; family Buthidae; genus Olivierus; species Olivierus martensii. The sequence goes on along the minus strand of AYEL01050476.1, from coordinate 14,126 downwards.
TTTTCATTGTGTAAATCAGCTTCATATTCTTTTATCTGTAAACAATCTAAAATTTCTAAATAATTTTACAAAATAACCACTAAATTTTAAACAATAAACATGATAAATGTTCATCATCATTACTGGAAAAAACCATAACTGCAGAATTAATAATTATAAAAGATTCAAGATATATTGCAATACGGTTTACATATAATGCTATATATATAAAGAATTTTCAAGGAATCGCATGCATGTAGGAATGGTATAAGAACTCTGCCTCTCGTTTTCGTTTCCCAACCATTGGAACTTGCTGTAAATAAATAAATAAACAGTATTAATTTCATAATCTAAGAAAATATAGTCTTTATCTTTATCATCTGTCTTGAATATTATCTAATCTTGTCTTATAGCAATGCAATCCTCTAATATAGAGATGCATAGCCCGCGGGGCGCATGTGGCCCTCCATTGATTTGTTGGCGGCCCGCCTCACCATGTGTTGTTTTAACAAGTCACACAATCAACGAAATATTATTTATAGTTTTGAACAATGCATTTTCAAATAATATTTTTTTGATGTGAAATTATTTTTACAGTGGTTCCATAATAATAATAATATTTTTTCTTATTGTTTAAAAATCATATTTGCAATAATAAACATTTTTTTTTTTATTATTTTTACTGTATTTATGTGTGAAATAGATGATTTTAAAAAAATTGTACACGTACACAAGTTAGCACTGCTTCTTAACTAATGAAAACCGTGAATCTATGATGAAAATTTAGTCAATCTTACGTTTGGCTATTACAAATATCGAATACCTAACATAAAAAAATGTTAAAAATCAATGCAATACCACGCATATAATTAAAAATTCTTTACTTTTGATTATGTTGCTTTGTAATATGTAATTAATAAACGTGATATGACATATAACTTTCGTGGTTTTTTTTTTGGTGACCCTATAAGCTACAGTGAATCTATGCGGCCCTTGGTCGTAATAAGTCTATGCATCTGCTCTAATATTTATGACATATAACTTTCGTGGTTTTTTTTTTGGTGACCCTATAAGCTACAGTGAATCTAAGCGGCCCTTGGTCGTAATAAGTCTATGCATCTCTGCTCTAATACAATTAATTAATTCGTTATAGATGATGATGGCAGGATTGATTCACTAAATATAACTATACTCTAAAAAGTAAAAAAAAATTTTTTTTTTGTTTTAAACACAAACTGTTTAAGGTAAGAGTAAAGTACCCATTAAGGTAAGATTCTATTTTAATTGCGTCGCGTTTTCGCGACGCCGCGCGCAAATATTAAAGTGAATGTTATGCATATTAACATCTACTTTACCGAGCACGAAAAATGCGACAGGCGCTAAAGCGCGCTAAAACGCAACTTTTTATTAATAGACGAGCGTGTTAGGATCAAACGCAAAAACACGAGGAAGTCAAAGTAGGATCCTCCTTAGGACAACGAGATTACGTACATCATCTCGTTGTCCTACGTAAGTTCTAAGTCTCGTTGTCCTACGTACGTCGTCTCGTTGTACGAATTCTTAGGACAACGAGACAAAGTAGGATCCTACTTTGACAATCTGCGTTAATAATGCAAACTATTCACGCTTGTTCCATATACCGATAGCGCATAAAAGAGTATAGAAAATGATAATCTACTCACTCTTAGACACCTATTAGCGATACAATAAGCTTGATTGTAAGGAACATTCAGGGGTGCTACCTGTTTATAATATAATAAATATATTTGTGATACATAATGTAATATTCTAATCATTTAATGAATAACAAGATGTACAGTACTTACTAATCCAGTACAAGCTTGATACTATTAATAGAAATAAATTAATTATTTTACATGAAGCTGCTTCGAATTAAAATGCATTATACTGTACTTACTATTGATTGCAATTTCAAACGCCAACAAAGAACACACTGGCTCTAAAAAATAGACACATATTTATTATTTTTACTCTTATAAGTACTATATTAAAAGTTTTATTTTCTAAACTTACTGGAAATTGAGTATCGTCATCGGAAGTTATACACAGTCGTGTCAATCCCTATAATATAAAATGGTTATATAATCTAGTCTAATGGTTTATTAACTATTGTTATTAAAACTATAATACTTACTAATGAATTAACGCTTCCGATTGATATAATAACCATACATAAAAAAATTGTTAGCATTTTCATTCTTTAGACGTTTTTGCTACAAAAAAAGTAAAATTTTTCGTGTATAATTATCTCATAATATCAAAATATATGTACTAGCCCCTCAACATTCGCAAATTCAGATATCAGTGAGTTGACTATAAAATTTTTTTCTGTTGTATTTTTCTCGTGTATGTATAAATTTTCGTTTTCATTCATATTTTTGTTTTTTTTTTTTTTAATTATTATTTTTTATAGACTAAGAATTCTAATTTAAAATTTAATGTAAAGCACAAGTTAATATGAAGATTGTATATTAAGCGGAGGCAATATAATACTAAACATATTCGCGAATTCATATTTCCGTGATGATATTGTGAACATATTCCTCATGAATGTTGAAGGGTTAGTATATTTCAAATAAGTAGTTTTGAAAAAAAAAATCGATTTTCATATATGTTCACTGTTTTGTAAATAACTAAAGATAATGGATTTAGGTCACTTTCAATGGCATGGGGATCCTCATTAAAAAAATCAGAATATTTTTAATTAGTGTATTTAATAGATTTTTTTTGTTGAGCAATCATTTTTATATAGTTGATGTTACCTGATTATTTATTTGATTGGCATTAAGATTGTTTTCAATGATATGATCATATTTACAAAATTTCATCAAAAAATGAATCAATTAATTTAAAAATTATTAAAATATCTCAAAAATTTGAATGAATAATATCATTTTTAATAGTTTTTTTTTTTTGTCTCAGTTTAATTCTTTATCTTTATTCTTAACTGGCATGAAATTCTCATCAAATTTCATTAAAAATAATTTATTAATTACTTATTAAATATATTAATTATTGTTCTTCAATTATTAATGGAGAACAGATAGTATAATGATATTACAATCACTTTTCTTCGGAAAATAAGTTAAAAACTATTAATAAAATTTGTATTTTGTGATATTGTTGTTTATTTTTTTATAATCATATTTTAGTTATCTGAGAGAACAAAATTATTAAAACATTGAAAAAATTGTTTTAATGTCCACAGACTGCAAGCATACTGTTTACATTTCATGCGTAGATGAAATAGTAAAGAAATGTAAATTATTATTAAAATTTAGTATTTAAAGGCCAGATTCCCATTAAACCGCGAAAAAAAATTATTATTTGAGATAACTAAATTCTTTGCTAGAATTTTAAATATTTTTTTTTTATAATTTTCTTTTGATATAATTTGATTTACTCTTTGATACAAAGATATTAAAATGGTATTATTTCAATTGTTTTATGTTGATAATCGAAAATATACCGAGGAAATAAGCTATAAAAATTGTTTTAATGTCCACAGACTGCAAGCATACTGTTTACATTTCATGCGTAGATGAAATAGTAAAGAAATGTAAATTATTATTAGCATTTAGTATTTAAAGGCCAGATTTCCATTAAACCGCGAACCGCGAAGGAAAAACCGCGATGATGAAAACAAAGCGACTTCAATGTCGTAACATTTTCTACAAAACCGCTGTTCGGATCAGTTTTTCCCAAACTTTTCTATGACGGAACACCTCACAAATCCTGAAATTTTTACGGAACACCTTAATTATTTTATAGTACAGGTAGATATTAATAATAAATTAGGCAAGTAAGTATAAGAGTTAAGAAAACAAAACAAAAAAAAAAACAATTATCATCAAACTGCAATATAAACTAGCGATTCCAGTTTCAACTTGACACATTTAAAATCGTATGAGCCCTATATTAATTTCATAATTTTTTACAGAACACTTATTGACTTTCCGCGAAACATAATTTGAAAAACGCTGGTTTAGATAATCTCGACTGATGAAATTATTTTGCGATATACAAATGTGGTAATGATTATTCGATCGAATAGCGTAAACTTTATTGAAATCGTGCGAAAATATTCAATTTTATATAATTGCCGTAAAATTATGAAGATAATGTTAGTAAAAAATAATAAAATAAATGGTTGGCAATAGCAGATATTTCCATAAACAAGTGTGTAATATAAAATATAGCTGAAATACGAAAACACACTATACAAAAACAAAATTAATAATTATAAAAATTCCTCCAATATTTCCTGAAAATGACAAGTATCCTGAATATAATTATTACTACTAATATTTATATTAATCTCAACTTCCGTAAACAGTACCGTCAGATGGGGTGAGATTGATTTCAAGGGGTGATTTTGATAACAATACAAAAGTTTATATTTTGTTGAAATTTCACCAAATGGTTAACCTGTTAACATCCATGAAGTAGCAGTACTAAACTATAAGTATATTCGACCATTTTATGAACATAAGTTGGTAAATTGGATGTGTCAACATATTTTATCTTCATCTGAAAACAGGTCCTATTTTATGTTGTTTTTCCTGAGAGTGATAAAATATTGGATGAAGAATTGGTTTCTTGTCTGTGCAGGATTGATTCCTCTTTAAGGTATTGTATATTATCTCAGTTATTAATATACAAATTAATAGAAATGATAAGCAATTTATAAGCTATAGGCAGCCATGTTTATGAGATAGGGTGACTTTGATTGGAGTTTGGGGTCAGTGAAATGATAAGCAATTTATAAGCTATAGGCAGCCATGTTTATGAGATAGGGTGACTTTGATTGGAGTTTGGGGTCTTTTTGATAACATTTCTGAATATTGAATAAATTTTAATTAAAACTTTTTATTAGATGTTTTTTAGTATTGGGATGTATATGTTGTTGATTTAGTTTTACTGATAGTGTTGTTTTATTGTAGGCTCTGTTCTGCAACTAGTGAATATAGTTCGAACCTATAAAAAAACTGGGAACAAGATCCTATAAAAATTTTCTGGATGAAAGTCTTGAGAAGGCACTTGAAAAAATAATTGATCAAAAGTGATCAATAAATAAAGCTGCTAATCCCATATGGGACACTATACAATAAATATCATGGGTTACATAAAAAAAAGTGGAGGACAACCCGTTTTCACCATTGATGAAGAAAAGTCAATTTTACATGCAGTTACTGTGTGTAGTGATTGGGGCATGCCACTCAATAATCAGTATCTTCAAATGATCACAAAACATTTCCTGGATTGGCATGGAATGCATATAAACAAATTCAAAAATAACATGCCAGGTATTGATTGGGTGGTACATTTTCATAAAACAGTGTACCGGTACAATGTTTCATTTCCTTAATAATAAAACAACTGAAGTTTTTCTATGAATTTGATTGTCCTCATTTATTTTTACATTATTAGATACTTATCAATTTCACCCCAAAGACCTCATAAATAGATAGCTCCTTTTCTGCCTGACCAAAAGTCCTGGGAGCTAGATTGATAATATATCTAATTCCTCTTATTAATTTCATGCTGTTTGGAGGCAGCTAGCAAAGTCACCCCAAAACTAGTATAAGGTTGATAATAAATAATATATTCATTTGCTTAATTTTTCCTCACTTTTATTTCCTTTTAAATTTATTAGGTGCACATTTTGCAGTGGTGATAACATACATTATATACATGTATAAATAGCTTTGAAATTACTTAGAAAATAATGAAATGTTTCAAATAAATAAAAATTTTATCATCAATTTCACCCCATCTGACTGTAACAATTTTCAATAACAATCCTGTCAATTTTTTGTTCTCTAAAATACTAGTACAAGTATTATTGAGCTTACTAAGCAAAAGCATGTAATGATGTTGCTTAAGTTGAATCATCTTTAGATAAATATTACAGCAAAATTATTTCTCAAGTGTCAATACTTTTTGCTCAATATTTAAATAAATGGATCTGTTATGAATTATTTCTATTCAAACATAGATGTAACTGCCCAAACTGTGAAAACACAGTTTGGGCAGTGGTTTCCAAACTTTTTGTATCTGCGCCCCCTTTTTCCATAAAATATGGTATGCCCCTCATCTTCATAAAAACTTTACTTACAATTTAATACTACAAAACAATATATCATATTTTGTATAAATAAAGTTCTTATACATAAAAATATGTATTTATTAAGGTGTAATAATTTAATACAATTAAATCTTATCAAAAAAACCAAAAAATAGAATAAATATTATGTTGTATTAACATGTAATGCGATGGATGGCCATATTTTTCAGCACAAATTCTCTCAAATCGGAATGTCATTTTTTTGGTCAATAAATGATGCCATTTTCCATTCAGGAAGAATACTAACTTGTAAGTGGCGGGGCAAAACAAGCCCTTCCACAGATTGCCCACCCCTGTGGAGGGGTTAGCCGGATTGTGGAGGACGGGGATTGGCGTGTTATTGAAGATATAGTTACTCGCAATTCTTTTTCAATCACTAAACGAGGTTGATATTTTGTCTTTAAATTTGCTTCCCTCAAAAAGCTTCTGGATACATGGATATATACAGTCAATCAAAAAAGTATTGGGACACAACAAACTGTCAATCATTTATTGAAAAATAAATAATTAATACACTGAAATTAATACTGTTTTCACTACAGTCACTATATAAAACTAAAACAAAGTTTTTAATCTAAAAATTCAAGAAAAATAATATGAAATAAATAAGAAATGCCACACATCTTGTGTTCAAAAAAATGAAAAATCGCTCAAATTCCGTTCGACGTTTGTTTTTTTTTTTTTTTCACAAAGACTTTTTGGAGTAATTAATATTGAGAAGAATCGTGGAAAACGAAAACTGTTTCGCCAAAGTTAGAATCACTCAAAGGATTTTTCTAGCATTCTACTGCTATGGTTTCTGTCTGTCTTTTCTACCGCGACGGATAGGTGGGAATCTGCCTTATTTCTCTGTCTCGTCATTTGTAAAATTTGAACAACAGACTTACGCAATGTAAGTTAATCCCTGACAATTTCGCCACTGTTAATAATGATGATATCTTTCATATAGAATAGTTTTAAGTGTGGTTTGGAAATTATCATCAATCGTAGTATTTTTGATTATAAATTATATCCTATACAATTAGTAATTAGTTAAATAATTAACGTGACTACGACGTGAACTGAAAAGCTAATTGAACTTTTCAGTTATTCAATAAACCGAATATATAAAATATTCGTCCAAAATTTAAACCGATATTTTAATGAAAACTATATAACGTGGAAAAAAAGAAAAATAAATAAAACTTTTATAACATAAAAAATTTATTTATTGCAGAGGATGATATACACGTTTCTTCTAACTAGTTCACGTTTTACTATATCATGAATTTCGAAGAAAATTCTATTGACATGAATACAATAAATGCTAAGAATTTCTCTTTCAGTTTATAGTTTTTCATGGAATGATAATACATTAAATAACTGATGACTTAAATCATGCAACTTAATGCTATGTAAAGAAAAAATTTATAGTGAATATACTTATGTATATTACTATACCTTTACATATACTATACTGTATTATCTATTTCTATGAGCACTCACAATACGGATCTAGCAGCAGTCATAGGAAAGTTAATACTGTATACGTCAAACTGGACGGACTTACTTTTAAAATTTAAAAAACATAAAATTAATAATATAAATTGTTAATAATAATAAAGTCGTTAAATACTACGACTTTATCATAACCAGCCTATTAACGACAATGATATTGGTTTAATTGACTTTTATAAAATGCGAAATTACGGAATACTAACGTTAGAACTTTGGGATATACGACACTAATAATGGTGACAGTAAAAAATTTCAAAGTAAATAGTAACTTCTAATAGTAGATCCCCATCAATTTGGGCGGCCTAAAATCCTTTCTAAACTGCGTAATAACGTGACACTAATGATTGACTATAAATTTTTAAAAATTTTAAGAGCAGGTTTGCCCAACTTTAATGTATGTGGAAATTTATATATTCTAACATGGGTCTGTTAGTAATGAATAATTCAAAAACAGTTTCAAAGAAATGTTTATTAAATAATAAGCATTTCTTTGAAATGCGTAATAAAAGACGATTGTCTAAATTTTGATTTTTTAATATATATTTTCAAACGAAAAAATAATAATAAGGTGATACCTTTATTGTAGAATAGACGAAAATTAGATGAGTATTATTATTCATAAGCGAAAAATAATTTCTTAAATCTATAGTTTAAAGTTAGAATAATAATAATATTTTTACCAAAGGATAAAGAGTTAAAGATTTAAAGATATTCCTAAAAATTTGGATAATATATTAACTTTATCCATCACGATAAAAGAAAATCCAGAATTTTTCAGTCTAAACTTTTTCAATTAATTTATAATTATTTAAATATCAAAAATGGTTCCATAATTGTATTTTGTTATCAAATATAAAAATGGCTAAATAACTGATCGGACTATTAATCCATATAAAAATATTAGATATTAAAATATTATGATTAAAAAGTTATTTTATGTACAAAATTGACAAGTAATTAATACAGTAGATTGTTTTTTTCTTTCTTAAAAAGAAAATACGCCGAACTGAGTGAATAAAAATCTGTATATATATAATCTATAAAAGTGTTCTAAAAATTTTTTATGAGAATACTAGTCTATTAAAGCCAGAAAGTAACTTAAAAACTTACTTTGCAAAACGAAGATATTTTTTGATAATTTATACAGTGCAAACAATTTTATATAGAATTAACGACCTTGAAACATTATTTCTATCGGAGAACTTTTAGAAAATACTCATGACATCCGTTTTCCTTTATATGACCAAAACATTTATACGTTATACTTGCGATTAATATTTTTTACGGTCCATTATCAATTATACAAATGTCTATTTGCATGTTACGTAACGCACATCCGACATTTTTCTAACAATAAAATAGAATAAAGAAATGAAAACTATGTACCTTAGATCTATACCTGATAAAATTTTTTTTAAATCTGAGAACAATTTGTGGCATTTTACTTAACCTACTTGAATAACTTTTTATGTTTTTTTCCGGTAGTAAATACAGACTGTCAGAATGGTAAAGATGATATAAAATAAATGATCCTTTAACAATAAACTATAGAAACTGTGACCTGCTTCAGTGTTTTTCTTGAAAAACTAAAGCATTTCTAGGAATTTTATTGATATTTATACAGAATACATAAATTCGTGTTCTTTTTATTAAATTTTCAGTTTAAATCTGTGTTGTAAGAAGTTATCTGAAAACGAAAATTCATTAAAATTTTATTTAATTGTGAAAATGTGGAATTTATTTAAAATTATATGTTTTGATATTAAGTTGATTTACTATGATTTATTAATTTAGAATAAAATAATTGTACTAACCTTATATAATTTTTTTTTATTCTTTAGTTAAACATTCCTGAGAAATAAGTGTTATTTTATTTACAATTTTTTTAAATAAAAAATAATCGATAATTATTGAAGATATCTTTACCTTAATGCCTTCTGCCGAGTTCTGTAAAGTTTCTTCAGGTACAGGATTAGTACTGGCCTAAAAATTTAAATATTAAATATTTTAAATTTTAATTGACGATTCAGTTATTTTAATCGGAATATAGTTTTCAATAAGTTACCAGTTGCTTCACAATACAGGAGAGCAGCTAAAAAAATAAGATAAAAATTAATTTTGATACAATTAATTCAATTAATTAAATATGGCTTGCATTTATACAATTACCTCTTTTACTTTATCCTCACTCTGGCATAGCATATGTACATAATCAACCAGAGACTGATCTCCAGCCAATTGTTTCTGGCAAGATTCCACTGGTCCAGCAATCTAAATAAAATATTTCTTCATAATAACCAAGATGAATTAATTACATTTTTTAATTTACAGAATAGATCTAAGTTTTTTGGCTTTATCATTTTGTTTTAGTATGGGGTAAAAATATGAAAATTCACAAAAAAGATTGAATCAGCCTCTATTTTTGATCAAAATGGGAGGTAATTCAGTAAATATATTAAATAAGACTGCTTAAAGCATATATAGTCTTATTTATCAGTTAATTTATAGATTTCAATACAGAATGTTAACAGAATATCTTAGACCGCCATTTTGATTTAAAATGGCAGACTAAGCTATTAATGAATTATTAAGTTTGTAATTTAATACTGATATTTTCATGATATTAAAACAATATGAAAAATTATAAACACATAAAAAAAATATATAAAACCATTAGGAACATTTTATATATACAGTAAAATGTTTACCTCTGGCGGCAATTTGCTTTGTATGCACTGCCATCTTTGTTGTATCACATCTTCAGTTATGTTTTCATCTGAAACACCCATTAATAATTTATTTTATAATATATTAATATTCTTAATACATAAATAAATATATAAAATATGCAGAATAATTCGAAGGAAACGCAGCAACGTACCACAAAAAGCAAGTTCAAAATTAACTTGGTTTGTAGCTTGAATGTATATTATAAGAAAGAGAGATACGGCGATTAGAACCGATTTCATCTTTCTTGTTTTCAGTGTATCATTTTGTATCGAATTTATATACTCATCTAAATGACCATCTACGTTACTTAAAAATATTGAAAATCAAACAATATTTATAAGTATATACCATCAGAAAAAACGAAGGGAATTATTTTCTCATTTATAACATTGCACACCTGTAAATATATTATTTGCATCTTTATATAATATAATTTATTCTTTAACATTATTGAATGGAATATATAGAATTTATATACAGTAACGTACTTCAATAGTAAGTCATTATCATCATAAAGATCTTTTCAAAAATGTTTTAATGCTTTTACTGTACTGTCATACATGACGATGTAATACAGAACAGAATTCTGTCTATCTTTTTAAAAATCTTTTATAACAAAATAAGTTAAAATTTTAAAATTTTCTGCTTATATTTTTATCTAAAAGTTGAAAAATCGGTCATAACAATTGAGTTTTCTAAGACAATTTATATAAAATAGCGTTTTGTACAAATTACATTTAGTACAGTAATTGATTAAGTCAAAAGTATTAGACATGATTTTAATAAAATCAAATGTCATTTTTGTTTTATTTTTTCTGTTTAAAAGTGAATTAACGAGTAGTGTGCGTCGAAAAAATCATAAAAACATTTCCTTTATTCGGCCAATGTTACTAAAATATCGCTTGATACGAAATAAAACGAAACATTCTCTACGAAATATAATACATATAGTAGTTGCAGTTTTATAAGTTATACATAAAGGCAGTTTAAAATTTCGAAACGATCATTATAATGATTATAATAAAAATTATTATCTGATTTTAAGCATTTATTTGTTCTAAAAATTTCATAATAGGAAGAGCTATAATAAATTATTTTCCTCTTAATCTCTTAATAAAAAGTATTCCTTAATTAAAAATATAGTTTTATCATTCAATAAATTTTGATCTATAATTAGTTATTTAATTCCACTATAGAAAAACATAACGAAAAAAAATGATCAAGAAACAAAAAAATTTTTTAATTCGGATTTATTTAATTTTTATATTAAATTTATTTATTTGTAATGTATTTAATCAAATATTTCAAAATCACTACAGTGAAAGATAAATTTGAAAAGTTAAATTTTTGTATAATACTGTAGTAAAACAATTTAAGCTATGCTTCCATATTATATTTTGAGATTTACAAAACTTGTTTAAAATTTTTTTTTTAATTTTATTATTTTGTAATTTTATATTTTTTTTTATTGGTAAAGGAAATTTTGAAAGTAATTTTATATTTTTTTTATTGGTAAAGGAAATTTTGAATATTTATTTGTAATATTAATCATATTTGTAAATGAAGTAGTCGTATATTGCTTTATATGTAAATGAAATGTTTAATTTTCTACTAATCGCAAAATGCGTGCATTTTTCTAAAATAAAAACAAAATCCGTATTTTTTATCACTTATACTTTCCTTAAGTTTATTTACTTTATTAATATTTTCGTTGGATAGTGATTATTTCAATTATTAAAATAATTTTACCGTATTTGAAAGAATTATATTAGAAATTTACTTATGATATTACATGATATTCAGCGTATACAGCAACCCGTTTAATACGTATACACTTTGTTAAATTTAATAATAATAATAATAATAATAATAATAATAATAATAATAATAATAAAGTAAAGCATAATATATGGAAGATTAGAATATTATTATTGACTGTTTTGATTTGTTATTATTATTAAAATAGCGCAATAAAAATGTTTAATATTCCTTGTTTATTTGAACATACTATAGTATAGTATAATATTTTAACTTTTATTTCGAAGTTAATCCGGAAAATACGATAAAAAATTGTCGTACCACAAAAAATATTATATTAAATAATAATTAAAATAATAATAAAATTAATTTATACATTTATAATTGTGTTTTATTATTATTATTATTATTATTATTATAGTGAGTACAATAATTGTAAAATAATATGTAGTAGTGCCCTAGTGCTATATTTTGCCAATAGATGGTGTTAGAATTACACATTGATTTAACATTATGCGCTTTCCTTGTTACTTCCAATGTGCGCTTCTACTTATTTCTTTCTGGGCGTACCTGGAACAGGGAACAGTCACATCACCATCAAAAATATTATCCAGGAACTATCACCTCAAATATTATTAGCTGTAAAAATGATGTGATTTTCTAAAGTCTCTGATTTAATATTTTGATTTTATTACTTTATTTATTTAATGAGGACGTTCAAAGCAATAAAATAAATTATAATTGATCTCTTTTTTACGATTTAATCAATGATTTAAGTACGTAGTAATGCTCCAACGATGGATTTAGGTATGATTAGTTATCTACGGATGTCATAACGAATGAACATTTTAAATTGAATAATATTTATTTTTTTACTAGTAAACCTGATAAATTCTACAATTAACAAAACAATATACTGTAATTCCAAACATGGATTGAAATACTAGAAAAGTAAAGTTGGAAGGATTTCTACAATACAGTAGTCACTAGATATAGAAAGTAGGGACACCTGTCATGACTGTCTTCCAGCTTTAAAATACTCCAGTGTCACCTTTAAAATCAACTTCCATATGTTAGAAGTTGTCATTATGTAAAAAAAGAATATTACTATTAAGCGAGATGAGTTATATTTTTCTATAATGTTCCATTAAAACCGCCAGGTTATTTTGGAGCATCTATAAACGTCTTTGTCACACTGTTAAAAGAGAGGAAGGGTGATGGGTGAAATACATTTGTATCGATAAATAGGATAGGGGAGGGAGAGGGTCATGCACATTGTGACATCACTCTGTAAAATGATTAGTAGTTTTGTTATAAAATATAAATTGTTTATGCCTTATTATTCGTAAAATAAAGACTAATGTATTTTGAATGTGTTTGTTATAAAATATAAGACATATAATGATATACTATATCTAGTTTTAAGACATTTATATCTAGTTGATCGAAGGTTTATTTAGTAGTTAATTTAAAGAATATATATAACAAAGTACCTGTGTAACTTATATAAAATGTTTATTTCCGGTAGCGAAAAAGATCCTTATTTCTGACATTCACAGAAATTAATATGACAGAATTTTTTGTAAGATGTACCAATTTACTTTTCTCCCAGGTAAATTTCCAGATTAATATAAACAGTATTATAAATTAAATAAATGATTAAACTAGGATATATGGTAATTTCCAGCAACCAGTTATATTTGTTTTTTATACATTTATTTATCTGTAAAATAGCAAAGATTAATAAAAAAATTAAAATTTTACATGTATCACAAAATATGTGGATCGAATTATCTATCTCAAGTAAAGCAGAGATTCAAATGTTGTCAGATTTCTATACATGTAGTATAGTCCCGCCATCTATAGACATTATTTAGTCGCTAATATATAAATCTAATTTTTTAATTAATTATTTTGATATAAAATGGAATAATCAAAAGATTACATGATCGATTCTATTGTTAATATATTTTTTATAAAAAGATCGGAAGAGCGTCGTGTAGGGAAAGAGTGT
>AYEL01050474.1:0-58068 GCA_000484575.1 Olivierus martensii | reverse complement strand
ATCAAAAGTTGATATAGAGCAATCTCTTTTAATTAAGAAAGATGTAGACATTGTCCATTTGTCCATATAATATAAGCTATCTAAACACTTAGGAAAGTGGATTTAACAGTTTTTCCTAAGCCCTTCATATACAATTAGTATTTAAACATATAATGAGTTATTTACTGTGTGGTCCCATGCCATATTTTCCATCATATTTCTATAATTTTTGATGAAAGTTTCAACACTCGCTGGAAACTTTTCGATTTCTAATGCGAGTAATTGATAATCTGATAATATCCATCATCTATATTTTTGGCGGGCTTATAGGAGGTTATAATAAACCACCTTTTATCGCCACCTGTTTAAATATTAAAGAATTAGAGAAAAATTAGCATCTTCCCCCGATTACTATCTTCCCTGATCCACTCAATATTAAAAATTTAGTTAAAAAACAACAACAACTTTATACGATTAAGTAATAAATATTAAGGTGATAAATATATTCCTATTTGAAAATATCGCTTGAATTTTTATTATTTAATATAAATTTCAACAGTTTAAATATCATTTATTCGGAAAAATGTTTATTATTTCATTAATTTTGTTTTTTTTAATAAAAAATAGAATAATGCATTCGATTAGTTTGTCTGTCCGCAAATATCTCTTAAACTAAACATCGCTTTGCATTAATATTTTAGAATATTATTCATTATTATTCTATGTACATAAATGTTGATTTTGAGGTTCCTACGTGATCTAGTTAAAAAATGGCAGCTGTTTGAATTTCAAAAATTTTTATATCTTTGAAACTATGCACATTAAATGCTTTTATATTAATAAAAAAAAATAGTGATGATTTTAGTGCATGCAAAAAGCTTTAATTAAGTATTTTTAAATTATTATTTATTATAATAAACTTTAATTTTTTTAAATTGTAGCATTAAACAACTTTATGATGAAAGTATTATTATATATATTACTCGGAATTAAAAATGTACTAGATATTTTTATAATAAAAAAAATATGGTTTTTGCTGGCTAGTTTTAAAAATAGCGTAGAGAAAATTGTCAAAGAATGTTATATGATTGTGAATTCTGTCCACAACCAAAAGAGTTCACGCCCATCTGCTGTTTAAAGTAGTTACAATTTTCACGAACATGTCACGAATATAGAGTTCATAACTAGAATAAACACGTTTCCCTTCATCAGACTGCAAACATCGTGTCATAAATTGCGTGAGAAGTAATAATGTTTCAATATCTAAAGAATGTTCTTAAGATTATTCAATCGTTTAAAAGTTACTACTCTATAAGGATGTAAAAAAATCTATATTATAGCATTTCTAAATTGCACATCCATTCGTAACAATATAAGCAAAATTTGAGTTGATTTACATTTTTTTAATTTCTATTAAGAATAATTATTATATACTAACAATTAACAGTTAAATTATTTGATGACGAATTATGCTACTATAGTAACAATTATTTATAATTAACTCTTACTTAAATAAAACTGAATCCATTTCAGATTGAGTTGCCAGAAAGAGATTACTGTATTACTTGACAGTTAGAAGCAAGAATGTGGCATATTGTTCACATTTCTGCTTAAATCTGCAACATATTCCTAATTTAGAAACATTTTCACAACTTTAAACAATAATAAGCAGTTCTGGAAAAAATTAAAATCGCTTACTTTCCGAATGGTCAAAGTCAAAATATTAAAATATGTGCCATCAAAATCATCTTCAATATCATAATTTGTAAGTCGAATGCCATAAAAATTTATTAAATAGTTTGGTAATCTTGTTGTTAATACTGTACTAAATAATCAATGAAGAAATCCGTCTGAATATGGTTGCCAACTTAGTTTCCTATGCATTGATAATATCGTATGCATACAAGACTTAAAGATGATCAACAAGTGCATAAGCACAACATTCAATTTTGATATTATTTACTATAATGTGCCTCAAATAAATATATGTAAAACTGAATTCATCCATATCCACATATACAGCATAGATAAAACAATGTCTTCCTTCGTAAGCGCATCAGAAACTTTTACTAGTTGTTAGTAATTTTTTTATTCGTTTCTCCTTGTAAATCAGCTAAAACAATACTTTCTGTACTTCCTGTTTTTTCACTTGCATTTGTCTGAGGTGGCCACTCGTTATTAATTTTTGTAGAGTGTTTTTCAAATAAATTATCTAATTATTATTTTTATTATCTACAACTGCATACTCTATACCAGAAGTTCTTAACCTTTTGATGACTCCAAATCCAATATGGATCCACACCTCTTCACTCACGTTCAATCGCATTTTATCGCCTTCCATTCACATACTACCCAAATATAAATTAATATATTAAATGAAATAAATACCAGTACCCAAAGTTCGTGTCCCATATCTCCAGCATTTGGTTTCCATTCCCCCAAAGGGTGTGGATACCCCAGTTAAGAACTCCTTCTCTATACTGTTTAAAGTAATGTTATAATTATCTAATTATTATTTTTATTATCTACAACTGCATACTCTATACCAGAAGTTCTTAATTTTTTGATGACTCCAAATCCCCAATGGAATGTTCAATATGGATCCATACCTCTTCACTCACGTTCAATCGCATTTTATCGCCTTCCATTCACATACTACCCAAATATAAATTAATATATTAAATGAAATAAATACCAGTACCCAAAGTTCGAGTCCCATACCTCCAGCATTTGGTTTCCATTCCCCCAAAGGATGTGGATACCCCAGTTAAGAACCCCTTCTCTATACTGTTTAAAGTAATGTTTAAATATAATTAATTTATATAAATAAAAACTTATATTACGCTCTAAACTGTAAGAGCAAATGTAATTAAATTATTGACAATAGATAGCAATAAATGCTAAGCAATGTACATAAACTAAATGTTATATCTGCATTGCTAACATATAGCGCCATCTAGTGTGAATAATTTAAAATAAAATTCTGATATAACAGATTAAACAAACAATGTGGCATCGAGGTGACCTTTTATTCAGAATATCGCTACCAAATTTGAAGAAAATGAAAACAAATCAGTTCAAAAGTTATTAGGAGAGGATATATAACAGGAAGACATTCATGATGGTAATCTAAGGTGATGGTACTTTCTAAAACCCTCCTTTTCTTTCATAAAGTAGGCTAATATATAAAAATTGAATATTTAAATCCTCTAATAAATACTTTTACCAATTCAAATCTAACATTAGAAGAAAAGTCATCTTTGAAGAGAAGAGATAAATGTAAAATTGTTAATCCTTCCTATCTATAAGCAGTTAAGAATAAAGTTGCTGTTAAACCAATTTTATTTTTACAACAAACAATAAAAAAGGAGTCATCATTTTTTTAGTAGAAAGTAGCCAATTTTCCCAATAACTGGTATTTATTTTTATGTATTTTTTTCTTATTAAACGTTGTAACAAAATTTGTAATTGTTGACGAAAATAATTAATTAGATATGAAGCATATCATTATCCCCTTTTTATATTTTCATAATTAGTAGATCAAGATTGATTACCAAAGATACTTTAAAAATCAGTAAAAAGCTTCAAAGTTTGCCACTAATTTTACTCATAAATGAAGTTTGTATTATTTTTTTTCAAATTTTATGACTTTCAATTGGTCTAAAAATGTTCCTGAAAAGTTTTTACTAAATATATATATTTTTTAATGTTTCATGCTTGTTTTTTTTTACAAAATTAATCATATTTTCCCCCTTATTATAAATTAATTAAAAAATATTTAGATTTATGAACATCTACATTGAGATGTTTACATTTTTATAGAATTAATGCGTAACGAGATGAGAAGTAAAAGTTTTGATTAATTTTTTTTCTCCTGAAGAATATTAGATAAATTTTTTTTTCTATCGAGTTTGAATAGATAGTGATGTCCTTACTTTAAAAAGTGTTTGATATTTAAAGAATATTTTCATCTTATAAAGATTTTGGATAAAAAAAATTCCAGCTGTTGCTGATTGAACTGGAGATAACATTCAACTAGAAAGTTATAGGAAAAATTCTTGCCAACAGTTTGAAAGAACATTCTATAGCAAAAAAGTTACTATAGCTACCATAGAATCACAAAGAAAACGAACGCAAGCATAAACTTTTCAGTATTATGCATTGAAAAGTAAATATTTTTTTATAATTTTTGATTACTAAGTTACTCTCCTCAATGAAAGAAAGCGCTGAACGAAAGGCACTTTAAAGATAAAGATTCATCATAATCTTTTTCTACGCTAATTAAATTAATTACAGTTTTCTTTTATGTCTTCGTGAGAAACCAATCTATACAGTGATTATCGGAATTTAAATTCTCGTCGTGTCTTATTATTTGATAAAAGTTTAAGTACATCAAATGCTGCACAAAATTTTTATATTTTTAAACTGTTATAAATAAAATTACTAGAACGTATTATGAAAAGTGATTTCTAATAAATAAATAATGGGTAGTAGATACTTCATTTTTATTTTCACGTAACCACCTTCATAGTTTACCTAAATGTACGTTTCTCTCGATAGGGTTTACAACAAAATTCAAAATTAAAAAGGAATCATTATTACATTCATATATTCCAAATATTTTCTTAAAGAAATTCTTATAAATTAATTATAAAGTTACGGAATTACATATTTATTTCTGGTAAATGGTGTAAGCAGGTACTTCAACCTTTCTTGCACCAATCAGATAGATTCCTGCAAACCCATCTTCTATATTGCTAAAATTCGCAAGGTGATATTGATTTATTTATTCACTATAAATAATTCCTACACAAAAATGGATATTCAAGAAATTATCTATTTAGTGCAAGGAAAGTTAAAGTATGTATTCGCACCATTCATCAAAAATAAATGTGCAGTTTGGTAGCTTTATATTTAATTAACCAGAAGTTCTTTAAGTAAATGTTTGGAGTATATAAATGTAATAAAAAGTCCTTTCTAATTTAAAATTTTATCCAGAGATACTTATATTTTATGCAGTTTTATTTACATGCTTATATATTTCTGCGAGGAAAAATTAAAGACGACATAAAGTGGTTTCTGTTTTTTAATCGAAAAATATTCAACAAAAATTTTTATAATTATTTATTCATATATTCCAAATATTTTCTTAAAGAAATTCTTATAAATTAATTATAAAGTTACGAAATTACATATTTATTTCTCATAAATGGTGTAAGCACGTTAAAAATAAATTTGTTATTATTGCATCGGACTGTTTATCCTGTATCCTAAAATCCGGAATAATCTGAAAGCTTTTATTTGTTAACTGCTAAATATCAAAACAAATTAAAAATCTTATGACATCGGTAAGCATCTGAAACATAATAATTTTATGGTTAAAATATATTATAAAAATTTATATTCTGAAATATTTATGTAACATATAGTTCATTCTTTATGAATATCAGAAATCTAGAATATTCGCCATTTGAATAACTAAGATTTAGAATATTCTTAATAAAATATGTTTCCATCTTTAGGAGCAATTTTAGCTTTAAAGAGTGCATGTATTAATTTATGCTTGCTCTCACAATATATTTCAAGTTATTTATGCATAAATATGTAGGGATGCACCATGTTCTTCCAAAACATGTAAAATTCCCCCACAAGAAATGGCCGAAAACATTAATATCAAATTTAGAATACACATAAGTAAGCAGTGCAGGAATCCAGGATAAGAGAATTGACTCAAAAGCGTACATAATGAACAAAAATAACATATAGTCAAATCTCGATAAGCCGTCACCCTCGTTGACCGCCAAGAAATTTGGCGGAACGAATCTTCCTTATGTTAATAGAATAGGCAAACCCCGATAAGACGCGATCCGCCAGTAAAAACGTGTAAACAAATATTCCTTTTGGTATTGTATTTGTCCTCGTTAATCCGCCAAGAGTATGTAAGTTGATTTACATCTCTAAGTTCATCGGTAGTGTATATACAGTACTGATAGCTCTCTGGATTCATTTGTAACCAGCGGGTGGGAGAGATGCAGTTAACTGTTAATCAGGTGTCTCTTTAAGCCTTATTTACACCTAGGTTGTTTACAACCTAGGTGTAAACAAGGTTGGGAAAATTTAAGATCGTAAGAACTGTATATTATCGTTTATTGTTTTCATCGTTTCCATCGTTATTGCGTGCCGAACAAAGCAGGATACTGTACAGTAGATTACATACATTGTGTTTTACAGAAAACGCAAAGCAGAGGATCAAAACAGCAGGTGGACACATACAGTACGCATACTATACTGTAAAATATACAGTTTTCTAGAAATGTTAAGTTTCGATGCTAAATATAAATGTACTTGTATTTTATTAAATTTAACAAATTCGGAGCCGCCAAAATCGTCCCCAAACAGGTGGTGGCTTATTATCGGGGTTTGACTGTATTTGTTTAATTATCAAAGAAAATAGAAATATGATATTAACTAAATACTAGATTTAAACCAACAGACGTTTATTAAACTAACAGAATTCAACGAGACATATTTGAACAGAAGAGAAAGTTAATGGATTCTGAGTTGTGTACACATACCTGAGAGAGAAAGAGAATTATAACTTTCTTTTTTTTCTTCTATTATTCTTCCTTTTCTTTTGTAGATTATCCCGTATTAAATCTTCCGACATTCCTTCTTAGTTAATATCTTCTTAAATAGAACATTATTAACGTAAAAGCCATCTTCGTTGCTTAATCCTAGTCAGACTACCGCCGAATGAATGATAATTGTCTCCAACTATATTTTCGTAACAGTTTCGAAAATAAAAATAAAAAACTCTCGATCGTTTCTTCACCAACTCCAACTATCCAGCCAGCAGCATGCTTGAACAAGGAAC
This sequence comes from Olivierus martensii, assembly GCA_000484575.1. Lineage (NCBI taxonomy): Eukaryota > Metazoa > Arthropoda > Arachnida > Scorpiones > Buthidae > Olivierus > Olivierus martensii. The sequence continues at coordinate 51,215 of AYEL01050474.1, read as the reverse complement.
CATCTGTATTTATGCAGCGAGAGCATCGCTTGAACAAGGAACCATTTGTATATATCCAGCGAGAGATGGAATTTTAGCTCTTCCTTTCTCACGACGAAACAAGGCAGTTGAATGCAATTATCGTTTTGAAGAAGAGTCTATTTTTCTTTTTTCTCCCTGATATTGCCGAATTTTTATGTAAAATTTGTCACCCAATTCTAATAATTGTAAAATACAGCTAGCTGACAAGCTACAAATATGACATATGTAGATAATACCAGTAAGAGCATCACGAAAGATGCTTAGAACAACAATTATTTGTTTTTGTGAGTTTTATCGCGGATCTCACATCACTTTCCTGTTTAGTTAAGAAATAATTATTATATATAATTATTCAATAACAGACAGAACAACATTACAGCATTAATTCTGTATTCTAAGACAGAATTAATATTTCAGCCATTTGGAAGTTTCCATGATCCCTCGGGATCTTATACTATATATAATTATTCAATAACAGACAGAACAACATTACAGCATTAATTCTGTATTCTAAGATAGAATTAATATTTCAGCCATTTGGAAGTTTCCATGACCCCTCGGGATCTTATACATTTAAAAATTAAAATTTAAAATAAAATTAAAATGAAAAAAATTTTAAATAAATTAAAAATTTTCAATATTTTACATAGAATAATCTTGATAAAAGATACTTTCATCTCCAGGATCAATCTTTGGCCTTACAGAGTGAAAATAATCACTACAACATTTATGCTTACTCTCTCAATGCATTTCATATTATTTATAAATAAATTAAAAAATTCAGAAATGCTTAATTTAAATTATTTAAAAAAATTAAAGTATCATAAACTCTTCGTGTTATATACATAATAATATGCATAATAAAGGATGTAATCAAAAGTTACAATATGTAAATAATATAGGAATATATATCAGTTCATCTCAAAAGTAATGTAGTTTTTATACTGTACTTGTACAAACATGTCTCAGCTTGTCTAAACATGAATTTTTAAAGCTTTCACAACGTTTGAAGAGTGTTATTGATTCAAATGGAGAATATATCTTGATTAAATTAGCAAGTGATTTATCTTTTTTTTATCCTTTCAAATGATAAAAACGACAGTACTTTTGGAATGACCTGATACAAAAATTGAAAAATGTCATCAAATAATATAAAAATATAACAAATGGTTATTAATTTTGTGGGGTCGCGGGATTCCTTTTCAATCGATGTCAAAGACACACCTCTTCTGACATCGATTGTGGGATCAGAGAAAGTCGAAAAAACTGTGTGTGTGCCCGTTTAAAGTTTTAACTTCAGATCCTAACACCAAGAGCATTTTAGACTGCGTTGTTCCAGCACAGTTAAGGTTATCTAGACAACTGCACTTAAGGATTTTGGAGTAAAACTAGAAGCGAGCATGGGTAAGCGACTCGCAGAAGTGAAGCGAGAATCGCAGAAACAATTGACAATTAAACTATATATAATTATATAATATAACATTTATTGGTTAAAATAATAATAACAATTAATTATAGAGAAAATATAAATCGATGAAAAATAACAGAAAAATAATGAATATACTTAAAAGAAAAATTCTAATTTTAACGGAGCTTTAGTGTAGTTTAACGCGAGAAAAACTCATAAACATTTCTATGAGAGAACCTCTTTCCTTTTTTCATGTTTTTCTTGATTTCTTTTCTGAATATCTTCTTCGGTTCATTTGAACTGAAGGCAAAAATTCTGACGAACACAAGTCAACGACAATCACGGATATAATCAGAAGAGGAGAGCTATAAAAAGAAAAGGAACTGAGCCAAACACCTGTGCAAACTGTTAGAAATGCCTTCCATTTTTATTCCTCCTATTTTCTTTAAATTTTCCAATCATGCTAAACTGAAGAGAAGAATCAAATTGAAACTAGACATTTCATTTGACAAGGGAGCTACTGTTTCTTGCACAGATTGGTACAGAAAACTGTCAAGATAAAGTTATGCTAGTTTACTTTGATCAGGATCCATGATGTCGCGTCATTGGATCCTCTATTTGTTTCTCTCTCATGTATATTTTACAAGTTTATTTCACAAGTATAACATTCCACTCCCTCTCCCGATATAAAAAGTCATTCAAAAAAAAAATAATTTTTCCTAGTTAGCAGTTTTCTTTCTAAGTAATTTGGATCCTCTATTTGTTTCTCTCTCATGTATATTTTACAAGTTTATTTCACAAGTATAATATTCCACTCTCTCTCCCGATATAAAAAGTCATTCAAAAATAATAATAATTTTTCCTAGTTAGTAGTTTTCTTTCTAAGTAACCCCACTGCCGGATTACTGTTTATTATAAGCTAATTAATCAAAATATTCTCATTTTTCCAAATCACAGGGATGCCATTCTGAAATATTCTTTAAAATGCAATTTTAAAAATTATATATATATCCACTTTTCATTTTTCTTCTCTCAGAGAATATAGATTACTTTTTAATCTGAGTGATTATTTATAATTATAAAAATTTAATATTTTCTAAAAGAATCAAAATGAATGATGCAACTAACTGTAACCATGTTAGGATGGACTATATCGAACTATAAAAAATTCAATAAACACTTATACGAATAAATGACATTATATATCATCTATAAATATTATCGGAAAGAAAGATGTGAAGTTAGAGAAAGAAAACAAAAGATGGAAATGAATACTGTATATCATTCATTTCATTTCTGAAGAAATTCCTAGGAAAAAGTTTTCTGAAGAAGTCGATAAAAATCTGAAATCCCAGTAGTCTTCCATAAAGGCAAAATCGGTAAGTGTTCATTTATATCTTTGTTCTTTTGGAAATTTATCCCGAATGAACCAGAGAAAGTTAAAGGAATTTACAAATTGTGTTATACAGATATGTGACCTTGTTCGACACTTTGTTCATTTATATCTTTGTTCTTTTGGAAATTTATCCCGAATGAACAAGAAGTTAAACGAATTTACAAATTGTGTTATACAGATATGTGACCTTGTTCGACACTATTCCTTCTTCTCATTTATAAACAAACTTCAGAGATAACTATTGGCACGTCTATGGAAGTTATGCAGTATTTTCAGAGATGATGTTAAGAGCAAGAAAATATTGACGAAATTGATACTTTGGACAAATAGTTTCGTATTTTAAATAATGTCACAGATATATAGTTGATGTTTGTAGGACCTAAAGAAAATAAGTTTATCTAACAGGAGAATGGATTCATTGTCAGTTTTAGATATAATTTTAAAAATTATCAAGAACTCTATGGTGAGATCCACATTGCAGATTTGCATCTCAGAGAAATTAAAAAAATAACATGAGTTAAATTGCACAGTGGATCATTTATAGGTGAGTTCATTATTTACTTTTTTCAATAAGTATATATTATCTTTATTGTGTCACAACATTCTCCAGCATATATCCATCGATATATATACATGGATAGACTGCTCAACATTAACAACGAGTGAAGCCATCCAGCTGGTAGAGTTAACCAATGTAGTAACATTATAAAATTGACCATATAGCAAATTGACTTTGTTTTGGTAGCCAGACGTATCCCATTAATGTTAGTAAATATGACGATAGACTGCTCAACATTAACAACGAGTGAAGCCATCCAGCTGGTAGAGTTAACCAATGTAACAACATTATAAAATTGACCATATAGCAAATTGACTTTGTTTTGGTAGTCAGACGTATCCCATTAATGTTAGTAAATATGATGACCAGATCCAAATAATTAATAAAAAGGGTGTAGTACTCCAATATGCACTATTATACCACGTTACTCCATCACTTCAATGGCTTCACCCCACCTGCCTAATACTAACTTATGCGATATTATATTATATCGCATTATCATTAGTTCTTCTAGCTTTTATTATTGCAACTGTGGGGATCGGCAACCTCCCCTTTTTGTTGTCGCGGAGATGAGTTAAGAAATGTCAAACTAATGACGCAGTTTAATAACAGGATGTATTAGATATCGTTATTGCTCGTTTCGAAGTAATAAATTGTAGATGGTTTATTCGGATGCCAATGCGTAAAGTGAGACTTGACACCTGAGCCATCTGGAAGTGATGAAAGACAAAATCGTCCCCGGGAAAGATGAGAAAGAGGTTAAACATATAAAAGAGCTGGGAGAACGAAGGCCAAAGCTTTTGCTTTTGGTTCTGAGTCTTGGCTTTGTATTATCTGTGTCACTAGCTTCGTCCATTTTCTCCTGTTTGTATCCTACCTCTTACGAATTCTTAGAAAATCCCGAATAGACGTAAGGATAAGTTTATAGAAGTCTTCTCCAGTATTATCGTCTGTTGTGTTCATCGTCGTCGACATTAATTTGAGGCTAAAGACTATTTTAAAAAAGAGACTAAAGACTGTATCAGGAAGGTGTTAGACCTGAAGTAAACTGTTCTCAACTGTGTTCATCATCATTATAAAATCAAGGCAACTCTTCCTGTTTGTCGGTAATCAATATTTATGTATAAATGTATGGAAATCTCTCTTTGTTAATTAATAAAGAAGCTGTTGAATTTATATTTAATGTTGTTCTTTGTCTGACTTGCTGAAATTGCCTCTGCCAGTCATCCTTACCCACGTACTATTTGGTAGAATCGTTCAACAGGCTCAACGCCTGTTGTTTCGACTTTTCCGAATTTCCGTTTCCGGGTCCGGAAAACCCACACAACAAATTATCAATGCTTTCCAAAAAATAATGCGATATAACAATTTGCTTTTGTCACTCTTTTTATTACATACTTTTTATTAATTATTTGGATCTTGATATTATAATGATGAAGAACACATTTGAGAACACTTTACTTCATGTCTATCATCTTCCTGATACAGTCTTTAGTCTCTTTTTTAAATCTCCCATTACAGTTATTTTATTGAGGATTCACATATTTTGCGATTATCTCTGCAACATTAATATCTTCATAAAACGTCATGAATTCTGTTAATTGTTAATTATCATGATCATTTCTGGTTAATCACTAATTGTTTAAATTTATTTCTGATATTGCGCGAAATCCAGAACGATTTCTCTTGATATATCGATTCGGCGATGCTGATATTCATTAGAAAATTGGAGAATGTTTGATAAATGCTGTATACACTTCATGATTTATTACTCTATGGAGATATTACCAAAATCATATTGGATTACTGGGCATTACAGATGAGAATAATCAAGTTTATAATTTAAAAATATTGCTCTACACATAATACTTATAAATCAAGATTTTGTATAAATATATTAAGACAAATTTGTTATTCTTTCCCGTTTAAAAGTTAAAAAATATGGCCATTCTTTAATGGACGAAATTTATTTTTATTACTGTTTGGAGTTTTTTTAGTATAGTATAAATAAATAAAAGATAAAATAATAAATATATTTTCATTTAAAAATTATTAGTTATGATTTATTATAGACTGTAATACTGTTAACAGTGTAATTTTACGTCATACGTTGTGGTTATGTTCATTATCACGTCATAAGGAAATATTGATATAGATGATTATTACGTCATGCAATAATCGATTTTTTTTCCTCAGATCTTAACTGAAAAAAGGGCGAATCTATCAACATTTAAACAGTTAATAATGTGCAGCATTACCATGAATATTGGTCTCAATGCTGCATCAATAAATTTAATCATTTATAATTAATGTCTCCTAAATTATTCATTGAATTTTTATGGAATTTAGCAGGTGATCATGCCTTTGAAGATAGTCTCAAATGGTGCATCAGTTAATAAAACTTTAAAAATTTCCAATAGTCGCCATATTGAAGCGAGACTTTACCATTGCTACTCATATAGCTTAAAAATAAAAATAAAAAACGCTCATTTAAAATTTGAATACTCTAAAATATATTATTCTTGTGGTACTATTCTGATTGTCTGACTGTCAGATAGACAAAAAAAATAAATATATGAGAATATTGTTATAAAGTATATTCTTTCAGATGACTATCCATATGGAATACAGATTCAAAGCTGACGTCTTTCTAACGATTTTAATAATGAGATCACGCATGATCCTCAAAATAACTATGTATGTACCTTGGAAAACAATAAATAATCTCTCAAAATTTGAATGATCTGCAGCGTATGGTTTTTAAGATATGTTACGACGAATAAAGTAAACACCTATGACCATTTTTATAAGAAACAGATATAAAAATAATAATTATTATAATATTAAATTAAGGGAAAAATATATAAAAAACTAACATTGGAGCAAAAAATATTTTGCAAGTAAATCCATAAAATTGCATTTTTTTTTCAAGTACAGTAATGCAAACAATTCATTAATATAATTAATCAACAGAAATGCAATTTTAATCAAATCACAAATGAGTTTTATTCATTTTTATAATTTTTTTTTAATCGAAAAAAAAAAATATTAAAACTAAATTAATTATTTGCATTTTATACCAGATTGAATCAATTTAAAGATCTGCACATGTCAGCGTGGCAAATAGAGATTTATGCATTTTTATTACTCTTTATAAGTGAATAAATACATTATTATAGTTTTCATCCCTTTATATTCTGTATATTAAAGCATTTCCATTGTTAATTATTTACTGGATTGATGAATATGTTCGACATTTGCATCAATTAAAAAATTTTAAACATTAGTATTCGAGAAGTAGCAGTTCAGGATCCATCAGTTGCTGTACCAGCATCTGCTCTACCGATTTTATTTTGATAGTTTTCTATTTACTATTAGTTTCGTTGCGATGAGACCCGCATCAAGACTGTTTTCAGAGAAAAAAACATTGAATCTTGTTAATATTCTACAATAGAAATTCGGAACAATCATTCTTAGGAATACATCAATGGATAAAAACTACGATTTTATACTGAGAAACAGCTACCAATATAAAAATATTCACAATTTAAACTGTAAAAATTGGCATTGAAGAATATGTAGTAAGATAAACTATACTGTGAAGGAAAAACTCTTGTGAAGAATCATCAGATCAATCTTTTGATGGGAACTATATAAAATTGTCGTTTAATATATCTAATCTCGTACAAAATGACATATTTGAACAAATCAAGATTGAACCACAAAGACGAAAGTCATTTGGGATAGATTCTCTTTAGTTTGATATGTTTTTCTCTCCCGAGTATAGCCAAAAAAACAAAAGAAAAAGAGGTCATACTGTAATCTAGAAAATGCCATCACATTTTTCTAACAAAGAAAAAATTTATAATCAATAAAGCAAAAGTTTTAAATTTCTCCCGAGTATAGCCAAAAAAACAAAAGAAAAAGAGGTCATACTGTAATCTAGAAAATGTCATCACATTTTTCCAACAAGGAAAAAATTTATAATCAATAAAGCAAAAGTTTAAAAATTTTTTTGACTCATTTTTGTTTTATGTAATTAATCGATTAAACTTATAGGCAGTAAAATGTTATTGTTTTTTTTTTCTTTTATCGATTGACGGTTGTTTTATGTAATTAATCGATTAAACTTATAGGCAGTAAAATGTTATTGTTTTTTTTTTTTTCTTTTATCGATTGACGAGACATTTGCATCAATTAAAAAATTTTAAACATTAGTATTCGAGAAGTAGCAGTTCAGGATACATCAGTTGCTCTACCAGCATCTGCACTACCGATTTTATTTTGATAGTTTTCTATTTACTCTTAGTTTCGTTGCGATGAGACCCGCATCAAGACTGTTTTCAGAGAAAAAAACATTGAATCTTGTTAATATTCTACAATAGAAATTCGGAACAATCATTCTTAGGAATACATCAATGGATAAAAACTACGATTTTATACTGAGAAACAGCTACCAATATAAAAATATTCACAATTTAAACTGTAAAAATTGGCATTGAAGAATATGTAGTGAGATAAACTATACTGTGAAGGAAAAACTCTTGTAAAGAATCACCAGATCAATCTTTTGATGGGAACTATATAAAATTGTCGTTTAATATATCTAATCTCGTACAAAATGACATATTTGAACAAATCAAGATTGAACCACAAAGACGAAAGTCATTTGGGATAGATTCTCTTTAGTTTGATATGTTTTTCTCTCCCGAGTATAGCCAAAAAAACAAAAGAAAAAGAGGTCATACTGTAATCTAGAAAATGTCATCACATTTTTCCAACAAGGAAAAAATTTATAATCAATAAAGCAAAAGTTTAAAAATTTTTTTGACTCATTTTTGTTTTATGTAATTAATCGATTAAACTTATAGGCAGTAAAATGTTATTGTTTTTTTTTTCTTTTATCGATTGACGGTAATCGATTTTCCGAAAAATCAAGATTATTTTTAAAGGAGGATTGCTATCGTTGGTAAAGAAAGGTGGCATTTACTGTTCTGCATAATTTTTTTTTAATAAAATTGAAGAAAAAATATATTTGACATAAAATATATTTTAAAAAACTAATTTCGAGTTTACATTTTAAAAAATAAAAAAAAAATACTGATTTATAGATTTGTTACTTAGGAGACGTATAGAAGTATTCAAGGAATTACAAAGTTTATTTAACTTTTTAGCCTATAAAATTGCAGAATTGAGGAGAAATCTGGTGAGGAAATTGTTGTATAAGCCGTGCAGAAAATTAAATCCGATCCAACAGAAATAATAAAAAAAATTATAAGGCTATTAATCCTTTCTGTCAAGATGATAAAGGAAAAAAAAAACAGTAAATCTTCTTTAATCCTTGATTTAATACTTAGAATTTGATTAAATTAATCCTTTTATGTGGTTATCTATAAATTTTCAATGATTTTAATCAATTTTCTTAATTTACTTACTCAAAATTGCATTATTTTTATGAAACATCAAATGCAAAAATATGAAGAAGGATGATGATCTTCCTTAAATATCAAATAATTTCTTTGCAAGTTTGAATTTTGTGCTATGCAAACAGCTTCTAAATGCTTTCTTTATGATGCATTTTATTAATTTTATGTATAATGAAAGAAATCAATACAAAATTATATACATCATGTTCAGAATTTCTCTAGTCTATAAAGCAATATAATCAGTTAATATTGCACTGAATCGAGTTATCTTAACATATTTATCATTAATAATATCATTCAAGTAATTAAATCAGTTAAAATTCAATTATTTTTTAAATTACTTCTCTAGTCTATAAAGCAATATAATCAGTTAATATTGCACTGAATCGAGTTATCTTAACAGATTTATCATTAATAATATCATTCGAGTAATTAAATCAATTAAAATTCAATTATTTTTTAAATTATGATATTCATGGATAACGTAACAATGGAGAATCTGTGACGCAACAATTACTATAATTGTTTAATGCAATTAATGCAGAATCGTTAAGAATAACCTGATATTTTTGAAGCTGGTATATTTCATGAAAACAATAGGTACATAATAAAATTTATCAAAAATACTGAGAGCTTTAAAGTTATCTAGATAGTGAGGAATGCAGTATCTAATCCTATATCAGTATTCCTGTAGCAAACGGCACAGAGGAAAACAATTTATCTGAATTATTCTTTTAAAAACTAAAATAAAAATAGGATCGAGAACAGAATTTCATTTCGTAATAAATTTTTTAAATGTTGCTATTTTTTTGTCTCATCGATTTTAAATTTTACTTTTACTACCAGCTCAGTGTAATCTTCAAGCAATAAGTAAAACTCATATCACCTCTGTGACTCAAAAAAAACTTGACAAATGGAAGAAATTATGTTTACCATGCAAAATTTATTTATTATTTTTTACGTATATAGCAGAAATGTTTAATATTTTACACACGATTTCTGAAAGAGATGATTCTATATAGCATCTCCATTATTTTACATTAATGTGGGCTTATGATAAAATTCTCTTCTTTCTAGTTTATTAATTAAATAAAACAATATTAAAAAAATTAAACTAAATATTTTTCTTTATAATATTTAAATTAGTTAGTCGATGCCAAAATTATTTTATCTTATGTTAAGGTATTAATTACACAAATCATCTTGCTGATGGATTTCTACATAAGAAAAATTCTTTGCTTTGCATATATTGAAAACAATAAAATAACTTTTAAGGAGTGCATATATAAATAAATTTTTAAATTAGATATTTTCACATTTTCATGTTTATAATTTTAAATTTCATCCATTAAAATAGACTTTCACCTTACTATGAATGAGGAAAAGAAATATATGGAGCTTCAAATGAATAATTTTTAAGTTCTAACACAAGAGAAGTATCAAAACATCTTAACAAAAAGTTTGACCTATCGGGACTAACTTTTCAGGGTGACTTTCACCACTGGAAACATAAGGTATCTGGATCAAAGTTACCCCAGGGATGGGGCATTTTGGGGTTCTAATTTAAAATGTGTTTAAATTCTTCAATCTGTGTTTTGACTGTTATTGATATCACAAAGCATGAGATAGAATGAAGTCATAGTCTTCACGCAAGCATGCCGTGATCATGACGTAAGAATGAATGACGTCACAAACGTTTGCAGTGTATGGCATCATTATGATGTAATAATTAGTGATGTTGAAAAAGTTCGGCCTTGTTATGTTGTAAGGACGAATGTTACCAGAAGTTTATCAGTGTCTGACGTCATTTTGATGTAGCAATGACGTCAAAACGGTTCCAATGTATAAAGTACAGATGAAGATTTTTAAATAATATTAAAAAATATCAAAGTGTGTGACATTATCCATTGGTACTTCATACATCGAATTTACCATTTAAACTTTAACATAGTTTATATTTTTAAATTGATAAACATTTGTCAGAATATTTAATAATAAAACTGAATTTAAGCAGATTTTCTCTCATATCTCTAACTTTATTTATTAAATTTTCACTTCCTATGTTTTTTTCCTTAAGATATTTTACTTTTCTACATTTTTTGTTTGCTTTCCTACTTTCTATCTTGTTTAATATTTAAACATTTGTCAGAATATTTAATAATAAAACTGAATTTAAGCAGATTTTCTCTCATATCTATAACTTTATTTATTAAATTTTCACTTCCTTTCTCTCTACATATATATGTTTTTTCCTCAAGATATTTTACTTTTCTACATTTTCTGTTTGCTTTCCTACTTTCTATCTTGTTTAATATTCAGTTTATCTTTATTCCCTTATGTTTTATATAAATTTTATTAAAATTTTTCTAAAGAATTTTATCATATTAAAAGTATAATAAATAAATATAAATTATATACAATAACTTTGTAATAATATTTCTAAATATATATATTTTTTTACCTTACATATTCTTCAATCACTCTTATAGCAGCTTGAGTCTCTAAAAATCGATATAAATATATTAAAAATAAAAAAATAAATTAATGTAACTGCTAATACAAATATATTTATTATGAAAAATACATAAAATTATGCTATCGCATCTCTTCATCTGTTTTCTCTTTTAATTATTCATTTAATTATTCTATCGCATCTCTTAATGTATTTTCTATGAGAAAACAGATGAAAGAGATGAATTATACTTACTAAATGATGTAATAATTATTGTTTAATATCGCTATATCAAACAGGAACGTAACATATCTCTTCATCACTGGAAGAAATACAAAAACGAATTTCAAGATACGTTCAACAGCATACGCGACCATACACGTTTCTTCATTTTAACTTAATTTAAAGCCACAATTGGGAAGAACATTATTTTTAGGTTATTTTTTTAATATTTTTTAATAGAAAGCTTCCAGATTTTTTGATCAGAGAACCAAACCACATAGTGATGTAAACCACGCTTCATTTTTTAGAAATATACGAATTAATACACGGAAAATTTTAATTTATTAATTATTTCTCTGTATTTTAGATGTTTAGACGTTAACCTTATTATATTTATTAAATAAATATCAATAAATCTAATTTTGTTAACAGAAACCAAGATAAATGCAACTTGGAAATCATTAAACATTACAGACCATTTAACGTAATCTGCAGGATTAACGTTAATAGCTTTCTTGTGATTTCATTAATCTGATCCCTCTAAGATGGTTCCAGGAGAGAGTTATGGTCAAAGTTTACCTAATCGATATTATACTACTGAGAATTATACTTATTAAAGCTAGCAGCATATGTTGTTGCCACGATTACCATTATAAATATTCTGTACTTTTCTATATGGTTGCGATTAGAATCAAAATAAAATACAGTAATTCTTTAATAGAAATTCAGATATTCAGTTCATTCAGTTCAATATTTTAAAAAATCTATAATCTAACTAATCAATAACATATATCCTATAATCTCTATAATCTGTAATATAGAATCTATAAGCTATAATCTATAATCTAACTAATCTATAATCTAACTATTCAAATATTGAAATATAATAGTATTATTAATATAGTATTAATTATATATATAATATAAAGTGTAAGAATTTTTTCAAACAACATAAATAGCAATCTAGAAACTAAAACACAAAATTTGAAAGAAATGTTTCATTGATCTATAATCATTATGGATTGTATTTTTTTTTTTTAAATTGTAATATAAGCAGTCTCTGAAAACATAAGTAAATGAATCATTCTGTAAAACTGCATAAATCAAAACATGTCATATATGTTATATAGTAATAGTGTGTCACAAAAATGTAACATTGAAAATATATTGAATATATATTTGTGTTTATATTAAAGAATAAACACATAATTTACATGGTAAACCAACAGCTTACCATCTTGAAGGATCCATATTCAGTTCAGAGTCCACTTCTTCAATTTTTCAAGAGTTGACAAACAAAATTTGAAAGAAATGTTTCATTGATCTATAATCATTATGGATTGTATTTTTTTTTTAAATTGTAATATAGGCAGTCTCTGAAAACATAAGTAAATGAATCATTCTGTAAAACTGCATAAATCAAAACATGTCATATATGTTATATAGTAATAGTGTGTCACAAAAATGTAACATTGAAAATATATTGAATATATATTTGTGTTTATATTAAAGAATAAACACATAATTTACATGGTAAACCAACAGCTTACCATCTTGATGGATCCATATTCAATTCAGAGTCCACTTCTTCAATTTTTCAAGAGTCAACTTGTCAACTAAAACTAATTCTATGTAAGTACAGATTTACATAAATTGGGATTGCCTGTATTTATTAGAGAATAAATATTTTATATTAATAGAAGTATATTATAACTCAAATGTTATATCAAACAAATTAATATTAATTAAGTTAAAAATACTTAAAATTGAAAATTATTAGCAGTTTTTAAGAATAATTTTTCATGTTATATTTATTTAGATTTTGAATACATAATACTGAATTTTTTAATTTAAATAATATTTTTGTTCTAAAATGTAAATTCAAATATTAAGATAGTAATTAAAAGTATTAAAAGATGATCTGATTAAAACAATTAACACTATTATTGAATGATAGTTTATATTATTAGAACTATGAATTTAATTGTTTAATATAACAAAGAATACATTGCAATACTTCCAGATTATATTTTATAAAAATGAAATATGTTATAAATCAATATGTTGTGAAAGTAATAGTAAAACATCAAATAGTAATATAAATTGAGATGCATGCAAATAGTAGTATTTTGAAAATTATGAAAAATAAAACTTTTAATGCCTAAGTTTTGTGTTTTTTTTTATTATTTTGTATGGATTTCAATAAATATATGATTAATTTCACTTTTTATACCTTTCTAGAATTATTTACAATTAAAATTTCCTACAAAATCAAAGGGAATGATTATAGAGAATTTTTCTATTAACATCATAACAAATTATTTTCATCATAAATGCAAGTGAAAGAACACAGCTTATAGAAACATTATACACCATAATCTTTAAATATAAGTCCTATTATTTTTAGGGAAATTCATTTTCTTCAATCAGATTTTTTGGATAATATTCAAACTTTTATCAGTTGTAATTAAAAATCTTAAGTAAAAAAAATGGCAATAAACTATTTCATTTTTTTCACACAATCTATGATGATTGCACTTCAAATTATTTTTTTGTTTTAATTTATTTTCAAATAATATTAATTTATATGAACAGTAAATAATTTTTATTGTTATAATTATATACATTGTTCTTAAGATGGTTTTCAGCAGTGCGTACATATCAGCTGAATTGACTAACTTGATTGGTGCCATTTTTTTAACCATGCTCAGTGTTTTTAGGCTTAGCACTATTACACACTTACTAAATGATAGTGCAAATATATTTTTACACCTTTATATATATATTGGCATATGGAAAAATGATTATAATTCACTTTATGGCAGTAATCTGAAACATAACTGCTGCATTAATGAAGTATGCCTGTATCATTATATTTTAAAATGATAATTTATATACATCTAATACAGTCAGTTCTATACTTATTGAAATATTAACTGCTTAAACTCCAAAATACTGAATAAAATGTAGATGAAAGCACTATAAGCAGCTGAGAGAACAACATAAATAATACTTTATTATAAGGTTGATATGTAACCTGATGATGACTTTAGTTAGCCGAAAATGTTTGTTATAATAAAGTATTATTTACGTTGTTCTCTCAGCTGCTTATAGTGCTTTCATCTACATGTTATACAGTCAGTTCTTGCTTAATGTCATCTCAGTTAACATCATTTTGCTTGTACATTGCAAATAAAAACTAAATTAATTAAAAAATTAAAGCTTTTAAGGCAGCAGAACAAAGTCCTGTTTTTTATGTTTCTCTGCATAAAAGAGAGAAAACATTGAAATCAATGATAGTAATAGAAGTAATAATAGAAAATCAGATAACCACATTCTATATGAGTGCTAACTGAAGTATAAAGCATTTTCTATGAATATAGTATTAAACTATATTGTAAATAGGGCAATTGGCCAGATTGAGCATATGGAAATGCTTCAACTTTCCACCCAGAGGACTCTGTTCAATTTTTATTTTTCCCCTGGATAATTTATGCAAGAAATCTGGGTTTAATCTGTCAGTCCCATTCTTTACAGTCTGGTCTCCACAGATTAGATGAGCTGTAATACATCCTGAATTGACACTGCTGTTTAATAATTAGTAAATAGTTGAGAAGTGGCATTAAAAAAAATGATTATAGATTCAAAACCTCAGAATTTGAAGCTTTTTTTATTAGAAAATAATTTTCTTTATCACTAATGCATAACATATAACTTTTATGTAATATTTTAAGATTAAACTTTACAATTAAACCATGCTTTTGTTTCATTTCATTTCATTATTAAACTACAATGGACTCATGTTTTTATGAACCTCCAATTTACGAAATACACGTTTTTATGAACTATTTAGTTGGTTCCAAAAAGTCTCTAATGTTAATTATTGCCATTCTCATTTGCAAACTTTTTTGGGAATCTATATGAGTTCGTAAAATTGAGAATCCATTGTATATAGTAATGTTTAGATGACAAAAATTACAGATATTATCATTTCTCTCCAAAAGCACTTGAGGAATAGAACCAGTCTCACAACATTACATATATAGGGTTTTTAATTTCAAAGTCAATTTTCAAGAATCTTGAAATTAAATGATGACTGACTATTCTTAATTATAATTTTCTTTATATTAAGATTTATTAATAGGATATGAATTAGAGATAAATTTAATAAGAGTGCTGATCATATTTTAAAATGAATGATTGTGCAAGGTGTCTGTAAATATTCCAGGCTATTATAAATTGTTTCTTGGAAAACATGAAAATTATGATCATGAAACTAAAAACATTAGTAAGAGCAGCTCAAAAAGTTTTTTTATGTTACTTTAATATACTGTACATATGTCCCTCACTTTATGCAATTAATTGGTTCTATGAAATAATTTCATAAAGTGAGTTGAATTTAGCATGGGAGAGATAGAGATAGAGGGTTTCTTCGGGATAAAAAAATTAAAATGTAACACCTATGAGCAAAATAAATTTTAACAAATGAATTATTTAAACTTATAAACAAAATATGTAAATTTTGAATGAATGGTTGGATGAATATTTAATTAATACAATATCATAAACACTTAAACACTGCATACTTCTGACAGTCTTCAATCTGATAATGAATGGACTGGATCTGGCGAATCTGGATTATCACTTTCTTGCTCTCTTGAAGTCCCTAGGATAATAAACTGATGATCTTCCTGAATTTCTCTCAGAACTTTAGCACTTCTAGTCTAATTAGGATCATTTTCTTCAATTATTTTGTTGGCACTCTCAAAGTGTTTGAAAAATTCAGTCATTTGTTTTGTTGTAAGCTATTTGATGGGCTCAGCAACAACAGGCTCCTGATTTCTTGGAATAGAAAATATCA
Organism: Olivierus martensii; assembly: GCA_000484575.1. Taxonomy (NCBI): domain Eukaryota; kingdom Metazoa; phylum Arthropoda; class Arachnida; order Scorpiones; family Buthidae; genus Olivierus; species Olivierus martensii. Next base: position 34,870 of record AYEL01050474.1, on the reverse strand, counting down.
TCATTCATATTGTTTTCCATTTCCAGTAGCTTTTCATTAGTGAGCTAATTTTAAAACCACTTTTTTAATGACTAAAATGCTGTTTGTCATTATAAAAGTTAATGAGTGCTTGTATATATTATTTTAGGCATCGTTTAGTTATTTCTATGTGTTAGCTTAACATGCTAGAAACTTAATTGCCTAACAGTATCTTGTATACCCACACCTCTCTGTGTTAGGCCTAAATTCTTTGTTGTTATGAATCCATTAGAAAACTGTATAATTCCTACTTTCAGAGATATGATAAGACTGATTTCTGCTAACTTCATTAATAATCGATGAGAATGATATATGATGAATTTATGAATTATATTATATATGAGAATGATATATACTAACAATTGTGTTAATATAAGAGTGAATGGAAAATGGTTTGCACTTAAAAATGAATGTGTTGTCATTGTGGCTGTTTAATGTATGCAAGATTGAAAATGTGAGGAAAGCTGTTGTGATTATGAAGATGGGTGACAAGAGAGTGTGATCTTTGCTATATGCTGATAATATTGTTTTCTTTTTTAAAGAATGAACAAGATCTGAGACCATTTATTAAATACTTAAATGAGGTATGTGAGAGGAAACAGATGAGAATAAAATCCAGGAAAGGTGAAACTCTTTATTCTTCAGAAGGGTGAGACTATGAAATCAAGCTGAATGAAGTGAACTTGGAGCAAGTCTTGAAATGAATATTAGGGAAATATTTTTGAGAGGTCAAATTGATGATAGTGTTGTCAGAAGAGCAAATGATGAATTAAAAGTTGTGGTTCACTTGAGAGATATAATAGCAATAACAATATACAGGTAGCCCTCGATTAGTGCGAGTTCAAATAATGCGATATTCAGTTAGTGCAACTTATAAAAATGATACTGTTTTTCAGTTAGTGCAAGCAAATATTTGATTAATGTGAGTTATAAGCATAGACCAGTCTTACTAACAAATGTCCGTCCCCTTTTATGATGTCAATTAACAAATTAATGTTAATTTTCGGTTAGTAAAACTGGATGAGGAGCAGTCCAAGAACAGTCACTTGGCTTTGAAGGGGTGAAACACCAGAAAGATGGGCTTTTTGCCATTAGTTATTTAACATTACTATATTCAGCTTTGTTATCATATACATACAGTATAGTACAGAATTTTCTTTGAAAAAGTATTGAAATGGATAAAAGGAAGAACACTTTTAATAATAAAACAGGAAACGAAAAAAAGAAGAGGTTAATGATTACGCTAGAGCAAAAAATGGATGTAATTGAGCAACATAAAACTGGCACTCAACTTCCGATTTTGATTTGCTCTTTTGGTTTTAAATTTGCAGTTGGTTTGATGATGGTATGAAATGCAATTCCTGGTAAGTTATTAATTTAGATGATGAACAATGTTGTAAAATATGAAAATAAATATTTCTTAAACAGTTAGTATTGTGGTTATTCATCGTGAGGTTGGCTAATGGCCAGAATCTCACAAAACAAGAACCAATTACCATATTTTACATATAGTTAATACTTCAAATAGTGCGAAAAATTCATGGGATCCATTATTCGCACTAATTGAGACCTACCTGTATCAAAAAAATGTTAGGATAATTATCAATATGCAATGGTGCCAGTTTTGATATATGAGAATGAGACTTGAGTAAGGTGTGAAAGGCATAAAAAGCATTTGAATGTAATAGATAAGAGATACTTGAGGAATGCATTTCAAATGAAAAAGTACAAAAACACTGTGAAACAACAAGGAATATAGTTGAAATAGTATGCAAATCAACTTTGAGATGGTTTGGCATATAAAGTAAATGAATGATAAAAAACTTGATGAGGTAAGTATATATTGGAATAAGAATGGTAAATGTAGAAGAGGAAGGCTAAAGAAGGAATGGAGAGAACAGATAGATAATTATCTGAGGATGTATGGATTTGAGAGCATATATATGTGAGAAATTTGTATGAAGAAAACAATGACTGTTGAGAAAGCTGGTATGGTATATAAGGATAGAGATGTATAGTACCATCTGATTAGTTGTTTTTTTTCTTCTTCATGTACTATCCACTCTCCTTACCCACCTAAGAAGATATGGCATATTATTATTGTTTATTTGTTGTTTATAGATTACAGTTAAAAAAAAAATAAATGATCTCTGCCGAACTAATATTCAGAAAGAAGAATGAACTACTGATGAAAGATTACACTGTTTCTTTTCAGTATTATTAGCACTAATGATATTTTACAAAAAAGTAAATAGACCAGACATTAGGATATAATATCAGAGATGAGGAAATGAGAACTCATGAAAAAACATATGAACATGAAAGGGACAATCAAAAACTGAATATTTTTAATCATTGTTAAAGTAAAAACTTTGACATAACATCTTTATTAAGAATATAATAATGTATTGATTTTTGTCAACATTCTAAAAGTGTGATAAATTCCATAGCTGGATGAAAATCTACAGAACTGTTTTCTAAATGGATATAATGCTGCTACATTTGCATAAAATAAGATCACTTGTTAGTATGAATATTTTTCACAGCAATAAATTGGAAGAGATGATTCTATGCAATGGCCACTGAGATCCTAGATCTAACATTTCTAAATTTTGTTTTTCTTTAGGATTTTAAGGATGATGTATCTTTATGTATTCTCTTCTATCAATTATAGATAAACTGAAATAATAAATTAGAAAGGTGAATGCATAGATATATCAAGAGATATCTGACAAACTATAGCGACAGATGGAATATTAATATAATACTACAGAATAATAATATGAAATCACAATATGATTAATGTGTGATATCTATTGTCATAATATGTATGATATCCACTGTCATTCAATATGACAGTGGTTTCCAAATTTTGTGTCTGTGCCCCCCTTTTTCATAAAAACTTGGTATGCTCCCTCATTTTCATAACAATCTATTTATACAAAATATAGTACAGTATACTGTTTTGTAGTGTTAAATTGTCAGTAGAAAATATTTATAAAATTAAAATTCTTATACATAAAAAATATATATTTATTATGATGTAATAACTTTTAATACAATTAAATTAATCTTACAAAAAAAAACGAAAAATAGAATACATGTTTAATACAGCATAATATTTAATGCAATGGATGGGCTTGTTTTTCAGCATAAATTCACTCAAATCAGGGTGTTATTGAAGATTCTTTTTCAATCACTAAACAAGATCAATATTTTGTCTTTAAAGCAGCTATAGCAGAAAGTTTCTCTGGTACATTGATATATATATTTATAACCTTTTGCTGAGTCATTTTTTTGACACCAATCTGAATTTATTTTTTGTTTATCTCAAAAATGATGTTTTTGTTAATTCTTGTGCACTCCACAATTTGGAAAACTCTATAGTATGATGAAAATGATGTCTAGACTATAGATTATGGAATCATGAATATGATTTTTGAATTGCTCTTACTGATTATACTTTCTTCAGATTTATTATTTACAAACATACAAATTGCAAGAAGCAGCAATTTTAATGTTTTGATACAGACTTTTGCCATTGTGTGTTAAATAGTAGAATCAGAGTTATATTAAGAATTATTAGTTTTTTTATTATTATAATGTATATTTTATGGAACCTTGAAAATTATTACCGTATTACATCGAATATAGGCTGCACTTTTTATTTGAATTTTTAAGTCGTAAAGTATGGGTGCGGCTTAAATTCAAAGCGAATATTTTAACATCTTATTATTTGGGCTTTTGCTTTACGCTCTATGCATGCGCATAGTATTACGATCGTTGATTGCAATTTATTCGGTGCTTATTATGTATATTAGTACTATTTAAGTAAATAAAAATGTTTCTTATTTTTCAATACTTATTATAAATTTAAGTAAAAATGTTTCTTATTTTTCAATACCTATTATAAAATCTTTTTTTTTTTTAATGTTTCTTATTTTTCAATACCTATTATAAAATCTTTTTTTTTTTTCTGATTTTTCAATTTTAAAATCCTACTACAACTTAAATTCGAGGGTGGCTTATATTCGATGTAATACGGTATTTATTTATTTAAAATATTAGAGGAAATAAAATTTTAAATAATTTAAGTTTTATTCCAATAATACAATTAAAAAAAAAGTAAATAAATCAATTAAATTTAAATCATGTTAATATAGGAATACCTTGCACAGTATGGTTAATGTGTTCCAAAAAAATTATCATATTAATTGAATACACTTTGATCAGGAATTATATCTAATGGTAAAAATGATGATTTATTCCTAAAAGAAATTTTTTCACTTACTTCTGGTTTCACTAATTACAATTCTAATTATTTTTCTGACTGATTTAAAAATGAAATATAGAATACAAAAAACTACAAGAGGATGAAATAAGATGATGTAATTAAACTATACAAACCAAAAAATAATAATACTCAAAATAATACCTTTATTTTTTGGTTTGTGTTTAGTGCAGTCTCAGTGAACTTTTATTATAAACTATACAAGTAGGAATCCCTAAAATTATATCATAACTTTGACTAAGACCAGTAACATTATTTGAAACAATGTAAATTGAGACTAATTTTCCAAAAAATGCAATGTTAAAATGGCATAATAGGTTTCAGACAAAATCTGAATGAGGAAATCAAATATTCTTATTTTTTACTTATGAGATTTACAAAAAATATGAAACCTGATAAACCAAATTACAGTTTAAGTATGGCATTCTTTCTTGAACTATTGTCAGTGTATCTGGATAATCACTAATATCTAATAATGGAAATTGTGATAAGTCTTTGATCATTGTTTAAGGAAATCAAACACTGAACCTTGCAAGATAAATATCTCTTCTTCTCTCAGAATCTCCTGAAAAGGAAGCAAGCATTTTGCTTTATTCCATGCCTTGTTGTTGCTCATTGATTCAAATGAGCAATGTTCCAAAAAATCTCAATGCAATTCAGGTTCCCTTCAATTTTTAAATTATCATGATCTGATCTGCAGGCTCACATTAAAATCAAATCCTTCAAGCATGTTTTGCTTCTGACTTTCATTAAGATCATCAAATTTGAACTTCTAATCATGGGAGTACAATACTTCAAAATCAATTTCCAAATTAAGTTTATTGCCATATTAATGGGATTTTTTTATTGCCTAGGCAACAAAATAACATAAAAACAAGCACTATACAGAATTTATCCTATATAATTCTTGTTTTTTGAGTGTAACAGGATGGTATTGAAGAACAAAATTAACTTCTGGACTGGCATTTGAGACCTGAATATCAGTGAAGAAAAAAGACTTTCTTCCAGATGTACTCTATTGTTTTGCTAACAATTTTTTTCCATGCTTGTCATACTGTCCATAACTATGTTGAGATCTCCCCTTCTTTTGTGATACTTTTCTGTTAAAGGTAACTAAACAGTAACTGATTAATCACAAGTTGTATATATCTCAACATAGAGATAAGTTGTGTATTGTGTATATCCCACCTCATATTTAACATTATATATAATGTTAAATATGATGTAAGAATGGAATTCAATGAGCCAGTTTCAGATTATCTTAAAAAATTTTAGCAATATATGATCTAGAACTGATCCCAAATCCTCCAGGATGAAGTGCAACACACTTCTATTTGGCTGAATCGTTCTTCACTATAAATTGGTGGACATAGTCACTTTTCAACTAGAGACTTCAGAATCAAATCCATAACCTATATCAATAGACAATATCATAAAGTTTTCTTGCTTAATAGGCAAGACAACTTATATGACATTATTGTTTGTGAAAATTCTAACATTACAAAAAAACATAAGCTATTGAAATGAAATTTGTCACAGATTACAATCAAAGAAACTTCTAGCACTCTATCAGGAAATAAGTTTCAAAAAAAATTTAATACAAATTCTGTAAAAGTGCTTTCAGCTTTATCCAAATATTATATTCCAGGAATTGTCTCCTGGAATAATAATAATTTAATTTTTGTTAAAATTTTTTAAAATTCTTTTAAAAAATGTTTTTTAAAAAATAAAGTTAAATTTTCGTTGAAACTTATTTCCTGTTATAGTACTAAAAGTTTCTATGATTGTGATTTAATATACATAACAGAGGATTCTTATGTAAATAATTCAGATAATTTGAATAATATCACAGATTACTTATATTAGAAGATTAATTAGATATACAGAGCTGTACAAGATGTTTTAAATACATCACATAGTATCTCATGAAGTCAGCATCAACAGCAATAATGCCTCTGTACAACATTGTACCGAATGAAAAAAGTCCTGAATTGCTAAAGTTGTAGACATTCTGCAACTAATCCGAGTAGGTATTCTGAACTGTCATTGATACATCAGAGATATTCTGGAGAATGAAGTGATACTCTTCCTTCATACAATTCCTGATGCTATCTTTCAGGAAGGCAATGTTCCTACACACATGCACATTTGGCATGAAATGTTTGTTTGACCTTTATGCAAGGTAAGTACTACTTCTTCCTTGGCCTGCACATTTGCCAGACTTGTTCTCAACTAAACATGTCTGTGATATGGTAGCATGGTGACTGGTCCATCAGTCTTTCCACCAAACACCGCTGAGGAGTTCTGGGCATGCATAGAAGCACCTGACAGGACATTGTCCAAAAAGCAATTCAGGAAACATTACAAAAAAACATAAGCTATTGAAATGAAATTTGTCACAGATTACAATCAAAGAAACGTCTAGCACTCTATCAGGAAATAAGTTTCAAAAAAAATTTAATACAAATGCTGTAAAAGTGCTTTCAGCTTTATCCAAATATTATATTCCAGAAATACAATCTAAATGTTTAAATTATAATCTAACTAATCTATAACATATAATCTATAATCTAACTAATCTGTAATATATAATCTATAATCTGAAATTTAGATTATAATCTAACTAACTAACTAATATATAATCTATATCTACAATGTAAATGTTTAAATTATAATCTAAATATTAGATTATAGATTCTATATTATAGATTATTTAGAACATAAATAATCTATAATATAGAATCTATAATCTACAATTTAAATCTATCTTAATCTCAGTTCAACTGATTATAAGCGAGGTTTAAATTTTGAAGAAAATTTTTTCTAATGAAAAAAATTTTTTTAAAAATTGAATTTCAAACTATAAATGTTATTGTTAGTGCCTTCATCTCTTCAAATTAATATTTTAAAATCCGTTCTATCCGATATTTAAGAATAAAAAGTACAATCTGATTGTGCCAAGAAAATATAAGGATAAATAAATATCACTCAGCCACTGTTCTTTTAAGTAAAAAAATTTAAGCATTATTTATCGATTTTCGAGATAGTAAACCAATATTTTCTCACGCTAAATAACTTTCTTAAGCAGGAGATTAAAAAAAATGTTATATCTTTTAGGTATCTTTAGAACTAACAAAGAAAAATCGATAATTCAGAAATATCTTTAAATATCAAAGATAATTTTAAAAATAAAAATAGCTTATCTTTATTAGAAAATTGTACATTCTTGAAGAATAAAGAAAAATAATAATTCTTCAAAAAGATATACATTAATTTTATTATGTTTTATGCTTTTGAACACGCGCTAAATACAGTAAAACTCCGCTTAACGTTGCTCCGTTTAACACTGTTTCGATATAACGCGGTTTTTTACGAATTATATATTTTTATTGATTCACTTTGGCATGGTTTATCAACCGTTATTCTTACGTAAATCCGAAATCGCAGGAATTTGTTACATTGATGCTCCTATGCGTTTGATATCAGTGCAGTGTAGTACATATAAAAGTCTGCTGCGGTCAGAGCTCATATTTATGATCGATCATCAATATGTCTGTAGAGGAGCGAACTCGATAACGAACACCTAAAGAACGAAACAGCCCGGACGGAGGAGAACGAACTTTACTTAAGTTTTAACCTGAATGCTGCCACTTTAAACTATAGTTTCTTGAAGTTTAAACGTTTTTCTTTCATCAATGTTTTTTCGTTGTTTCTAGTTTACTACTGAATGCTGCCACTTTAAACTATAGTTTCTTGAAGTTAAAACGTTTTTCTTTCATCAATGTTTTTTCGTTGTTTATAGTTTACTGCAAACTGATTACTGCTTTTTGTTCTCAAAACTTTTTATTTTCTAATATTAAGAATTTTTTCATGAATGAATTATGAATATAAATCGATATTAGCAATAAAAAATGTCTGTAATTAATGTAATGCAATTAGTAGAAATACATGTTACAAAATAAAATAAAAAAAATGCTATTTATGTATTTTTTATTCATTGTCCTGTTTCATCTATCCTCATTATTTACTTGATAAAATGACCTCATTTAACGCTGTTTCATTTAGTGCTTTGTTTCCTTGGAATGTATCCCCGCGTTAAACGGGGTCTTACTGTATTTAAGTGCACAGAATATCTATGTTTGTAAATTCACCGAAAGATATTTTACTGTCATTAATTTTAGAATTCACTTTAGATATATATTTTTGAAGAAATACATCCTGGATACTTTAATAATTTAACTCATAAGTCGATGACATTCGTTTAAACTAGCTATTCGATCGAATTATTTTTATTAATCTCTCTATCACGATCAAAATGATATCGTGTTGTCTTTACGCTTCTCCGAAGATATAAGTTGTCAATTAAAATAAGAATAAAAAAAGAAAAATATTTACTAAAATGTTTTATATATTAATACCTAAAATTTATCCAGAAATTTGCTATTATTATACACTCTGTAAAATAAGTAGAAGGACACAAGAAAAATTTTCACAAAACGTAAAAGTAAAGATTTTTTTATTCATGAAAAGTTTCATGAAGAACATAAAGGGATGAATATAAAAATAAATGACAATGGAAAATAATTTACAAAAATAGTAAATAATTTATATCACATCACAACTTGGCACTGTGAATAAATATGTAAAAAAAGTAGGAGGACACTTACAAATAGTAAAGGAAAAATAAAAGATTAATATGAGGTTTTCTTTCCATTAGCGCGTATTACCTCAAAGACTCGATTTGGCATAGAAACAAAAAGAGCTTGAATTTCAGTTTGGCAAACATTGGCCCAGACCGTGTCAAGAGCTTCCCGGAGTTCGTGTATAGATTCATATTGTCTGCCTCCGTCATAAACACGTTTAACCAAAATTGCCCAGATGTTTTCCACAATGTTCAGGTCTGGGCTTCTTGATGGCCACGGTAAAACCCGGACATTGTTGTTTGCAAACCAGGTTTTCACACCTCTAGCCGTATGGATGGAAGCTCCATCTTGCTGAAAAATCCAGTCTTCTCCACCTAGATCAGAGCCATAAGGAAGAAGTGCTGATTGAAGTAAATGAATGTAATCTGTATGTTTTAGTCGGCCATGTAGAAAGGACAGGCATGTTCTTCCCCCATATCCAACAGCAAGCCACACCATCAAACTTCCTCCTCCTTGCTGTCGAGTTGAGTAATGTTGCTCCTCATTTCCTAGACAATGCCAATAATATTGAGAGCCATCAGGACCGTCTAAATTAAACTTTTTCTCGTCCGAGAAAACAACAGACAACCATTCCGTACACCAAGACATGTGTTCTTTAGCCCAGGCTAAGCGATTAACTATGTGTTTATTCGTCCACTTAGGATGATGCTTCCGCTTCTTAAACTCGAAGGCTTTGGACTGCTTAACGTAATTATAAATGGTTTGTCTGCAAACATGTGTTAGCCCTGTTTGTCGGTGGACCTTTGAAATGCTAGCACCTTTCTTTTTTAACTGTCTGCAGATGTTTCTCTGGTCACGAGGTGAGAGTTTTTTCGGTCTCCCAGTCTTCTTTTTCTTCCCATGGGTTTCAGGGTTTCTCAGGAATGACGAAATAGCATTTCGGCCTACTTTAAGCATACGTGCAATCTCCCTAACACCTTTTCCAGTCTCTTTGTATGCTAGTGCTTGGCCCTTTTGAAAATTGCTTAAAGGAATTCCTCTTGGCATTCTGACGATAAAGCCTAATCATTAATTAACAGCAAGAAAGTATTCTTGTCTCAACAAGTGCTGCTATGACTACTGTGTAAAAATATGCAAATTACTTACGTGTTACATTCAATACATACTCATAACAATTAATGTCCTCCTACTTTTTTTACATATTTATTCACAGTGCCAAGTTGTGATGTGATATAAATTATTTACTATTTCTGTAAATTATTTTCCATTGTCATTTATTTTTATATTCATCCCTTTATGTTCTTCATGAAACTTATCATGAATAAAAAATCCTTTCTTTTACATTTTGTGAAAATTTTTCTTGTGTCCTTCTACTTATTTTACAGAGTGTATACTTACGATGTAGTAGCAGTAGCATCAGCAATATAGCAGTAGTAGTATCAGCAGTATACAGTAGTAGCAGTAGTAATAGGAGGAGGAAGAGGAGGAGGAGGAAAGAGGAAATTTGCACAATTCTAATACTGTCACCAACTAGTGCATGTCTAACAGGATTATCTCGCAAGTTCCATCTTGCATACAAAAGACTTTATCTTTCTCAATGGGGTCGTAAAGAGATCTTGTATAAGAAAATGCAACCCTAGAAAATCATATCTTAGCCTGAAAGGAACATATTCACACAATATGAAAAGAGTAGTTTCATCTTCCTTTGACATCGTCTACAATTGAGACTATCAACAATCCCAATATAAGTGGAGATGTCTTCTAGGATGAGAGTGTCATGCTAAGAACTTTGTAAGAATCCTTACTTTTATGCTATGCAAAACAACTCTTTATAAATGAATGTAATGAATGCACTTCTCTATGAAAGAATTTCTTTTTAGAGATGAATGCTCTTAAATAATGAAGGATTTAAAATAAGACCTTTTATATTTATGATAAGTACTATACTCAAGTTAAGTATCATATACTTTGTTCAAGCAATAAGTAAGCATAATATAATACGATAAAACGTTATAAAATTACTGATACCATTGATATTAAGTTTCTTTTCAAATGACAAAATTATTCTGAAAACTAGATAATTCATTTAACCTCATAGAATATCATAACTAACTCTTATTCAATAGCATTAAGTTTCTGCAAATTTGAGTTTTGGGAATTGTTTATAATGCCAAACTTAAGCCATAATTACCATAGTTATGCCATTATATTAAATTTTAATTAAAATTATTAATAATGTCATTCTAAAAATGCCATTTTAACAGGTTAAATGGTCATAATTTTTAGTATTACTGAGAATGACGAGCACATAGATTATGAAGGTTAGCAGAAATTTCAAGTATACAGATTTGCAACAAGTGTATTCTTCTCTATTCATTTAATGAATTACAGTGGATGATCGGTTAACGAACAGTTCGGATAACGAACACTTTTTCGAAAGATTTTTATGTTCGGTTAACGAACACACGTTCGGATAACGAACACTTCACAGAACAAAAATTGGAAGAGTGGGACCCGCGGACTGACAGAATGACAGGTCAGTCGAATGGCTGCGTGGTAAAGCTGTGGCTTAACATTCTGGAGGATCCGGGGGTCCCACTCCTCCAATTTTTCAGGAGGGATCTGGGCCCGGCCTGCTGAAACCCATCCTTCCGGTTGACTTCATCATGGGTGTTGGTCAGCCTCTGATGATGGCGGCTCTATAGGTGGCCGCCTCCAGACAAAAATATTCCATGAGGATATTTCGGACACCTAACAGAATGACAGGCTTAGGCGTTGCGCGTTCGTGGATTTATGGGTAAGGATGGAAGACCAGTAATTTTTCCCGAATAAAATGAACTCAGAGACAACGTAAAACAAATCAAAGATTTATTAAAGAAGATAAGATAGAGATTTTACAATTTTTTGGTCTTAGAATGAATCCCCGAGCCTATTGACTCACCCATACCAGGATGAGTCAATAGGCTCTGGGATCTCTATCACGACAATGCTATTAATCACTTCCGAAAAATCCTGAAGGAGAGAGAAAAGCAATCGATATTAAACAGATTCTTTATCGGAAAATAAACATATCAATCAAAATGCAAGATTATGTATGTATATGTTATTGTTATTACATATAAATAAACGTAGTAAGAAATTATATAACTTTTTATTTATGTTTTTTTGAGTCTCCAGAACAAATTAATCAAATTCCCATAAAAACCTATGGTAAATCTATGATCGGTTAACGAACAATTCGGATAACGAACATTGTCTTGGAACAGATTATGTTCGTTAACCGATCACCCACTGTATTATTCTCGATAGCAAAGAAAACTAAGTTAGACATCTAAGAAATAGAAATCAAGAAAAATTCTACAATTATTCTTATTATTTTTAATGGCATTTACAAATTTATCGCTAATTATTCTACTAAGCATATATTCCTATTTTAAACAGCTTAAATTAAAATTTAATGTTGTTTTAAAAGGCGCAGCTTACCTAAAGTTAATTAAATTCCGAACTTTAAAAAAAAATTCAGTGCCGTTTTAAACGAGACGAAAAATAATTATTCTCTTTAGTATTAACCAAGGATTATTTATGCATAAAACAGAAAAATCTGTAATCCACTAATCTACTTTTCTTTATAAATTAATCTTAGAATAAAGAAAAAAAATAGGAATGGTGGGGAATGGTCGAAAACGTTCCTTTAGGAAATAAAGGTTTTATTTCCTAAAAGGCAAGGAAGAAGTAGTACTTGCCTTGCATAGAGGAGGTCATACAAACATTTCATGCCAAATGTGCATGTGTGTAGGAACATTGCCTTCCTGAAAGATAGCATCAGGAGTTGTATGAAGGAAGAGTATCACTTCATCCTCCAGAATATATCTGATGTATCAATGACTGTTCAGAATACCTACAGTGCATAAGAGTCAAGCTTATGAATTGAATACAATGGTACCCAAATTATGATACTTTTTATACATGAGGTATTAAACTGCAGAATATATACCTTCAAATAACATTTGTGTGATGTCTTTGAACAAGAATGTAGCCATTATTATGTATTAAGTTGAATCTTGGCTCATTGAAATTCAACTTAATGTATAACAGAAAATATGATCCATTGCCTATCAGTATGCCAATGTTTATGTTTTAGAGACCATTGTAATTTATGACATCTTTGATCTTGGATTAAAGTCAAAAGTAGTAATGGGTGGCAACAGAACAGTCCTTTCTGAAGTAGTCAGCATCTGACAGTGGTTATGGACAAAGCCTATCTGTAATAATGCTCCACTGTTGTGCTCAAAACTGGAATGTTGTTGTAGAGTCTGTCAACACCATATTGTACAGGTTCCAGTCTTTCTTTTTCAGTAATTCTGATTTCAGGGTCCAGTTCTCTGATGTCAGTGCATCTGAGCTTCCTTTTTCCATAGATACCTTGTTCACCTCACTCTATTGACAGTTTGTCCCATGCAAGTAGCAATTTGGCAATAGAAAGGTCTAGCTTTCTTTATCCCAATAATCCTGCCTTAACAGGACATAGTCAATCATTAGGATTACCATTGTTACCATTTAAATGACTGTAAGTTATTGTGAATTCAGTTATTTAGTGAAACATCCTCTCTGTGCCCTCCATTTATATCCAACATAGAAAACTTCAAAGGATGCTGGTCCCAATTAGCATGCAACTGTAATCATAATCATTTCCTCTCTGTGCCCTCCATTTATATCCAACATAGAAAACTTCAAAGGATGCTGGTCCCAAATAGCATGCAACTGTAATCATAATCATTTGCATGATCCACTCTGATGTACCCATTTTGCAAATTGCAAGTTAATCTGACCCATCTTCATGGTGCTGCAATTTTTATAAACATGAGTGTATGTGAGATACAAATTATTTACAACTTAGAAACCAATTTATTGATAACATAAGAGCAATAATAGAATGTAAAGATGAATTTTCTGACTTTGATCAATAAATTAGTCTGGGAAAATGATGTAAGTGCAAAATTATACAACTTGAAGCAATGTAAGTCAGGAGATTTCTTTTTAAAAATTATTTATTATTTTTATATTTAAATAATAAAATAGCAATTAAAGTTTAAAATTTATATATAATAAAAATTATGGTAATAATTAAATGCCAAAAATGAAATGTGATATCATTGCAGCTCATGTTCTCTCATAGTTTTACAATCAGTGCCTATCAGAGGGGGACAAGAGGGGTAGCTGCCCTGGGCCTCACAATTTTAGGGGGTTTTTATTATTGTATATTTGTCATTTTAAATGTAAGTAAGCTTCTGTGAAATAAATAAATGTTATAATTGAATAAATATTAAATATCATTGTCTTCATTTTCTTGTCCACAGTTTTATTTTAATTTTTGAAGAGCCTCAAAAATATTAGTTGCCCCGGGCTTCGCATTTTCTCTGTAAGACACTGTGTACAGTATACAACACAGTACTGTATTTATAAATTTTTTTAAGATTTTTTAAGAAAATAAACAGACAGCGATGAACATACTACTACATTATAGTGAATCATTCTGCAAGCTAAATCTTCAGGTGCAAATTAAAAACTGCATGTAGTGTGAATCCTGTACTAAATGAAATTACACTATGTGAAGTATTGTTGTAATTGAGAAATTATTAAGTAATTAAAAATACTGTACTACGTTATTGAATGATAATTTTTAAATCATTTAACAGCCTTATTAAAGCTGATTTATTCTTCTAATATTGTTTTGCTTTCAACTAATTTTAACTAGATTCAGATTTTAATTAATTAAATAAATATAAAAATTTGAATATTTTATTTTCATCGTTATCAAAATAGAATTGCAGGGCTCCTCTAGTTATGATCATTCATACTTATGAATGTGAAATTTCATTTTCAAATTTTAAAAATTCTTCAAGAATTTTAAACATTATGATAGCAAAATGCTTTACAAACCAATATAATGTAAAATTAGTCAAGTGATACGTTATGGCAATATTTCAAGATTACAGAGATTACACCAAAAGATCCTCACTTTATAATTGGAATGCTTCATTCAAATTTGTGAATAAGAAACTTCTAATTGGGCCAATTCTGAAATATATTATAAAAAACAGTATATAAATTTATTTCAGTACTTTTTGGAGGCAAAAATAATAGTGGTATCCACAGAGGCGGATTTAACAGCAGGCGCACCAGGCGCGCGCCTGGGTCCCGACTTCTGAGGACCTGCAAAAACCCCAACTTTACATATTTTTCTAATGCAATTATAATTGCATACAAGTTTTCAATCAATAGTAAAACCTGATAGTATGTTTATATTCACTTATTTTCCTTAACAACCAAAGCCCAAATACAATGACAAACAATTACCGTCTGCTGAATACGAATAATACACTGGCAACACTGAGAAAAGTATGTAGTAACCTACTTCACCTTTTGCTACTCAAAATATAAATAGTACATAATACTATTTATTATGTACTTATTATCTTCTCTTCTTATATCTTTATTTATTTAAAATACGGTCAATATGTATTTTCATTCCCTTGATTCTCTCTTTTTTTTTAAGGGGCCCAATATTTTCTTCTGTACCCAGGGCCTCAACCGGTCTTAATCTGCCACTGGGTATCCAAATTACAAATGAAACTTATGTACAAATTAAGTTCATAAATCAAGAAGTGTATGTATTAAATTTGAAATATTTTAATAAAAAATATTATATAATGACAAAAACAACTTATTTCAAAGAAAACTAAAAATTAAAATATAAAATGCATAGATCCTGCTATAAATAATTTTCATCTCAAATATTAAATTTTTAATTCTAGCTATGAAAACAAAATTAAATTGTTGTTTTAATTATTCTTTAAAAAGATGCAAGACACTATGAAGTCTGAGGTATCACGCCCATCTGATATAGTCAGAAGATACTCACCTCCATATACAGTTCCTGAAGTTTTAAGTGAAGGTAATTTTCAAAGACAGTTTAATTAATTTTTTCTTTTACAATAAATTTTCTTAATAATGTTCACACTAAATACATTTGAATAAGAATTATTCTGAAATGAAGACACTGGATGCTAATGAGCTAAATCAATTGAAATTTTCATTATAATTATAGAAACACACACACACACACACACACACACACACACACACACGGTATATAAATTGAAAGTTAATGTTTAATTTTATATGTAGGTGCAGTACAGAAAGGAAGTTTACTTGTTGTGAGTCAGGTTGGTTTATCATATATTTTCTTACATATATATATATATTTATGTTTTACTTTTAATATAAAATTGAACACTTTATAGGAACAATACAAAGATCATCATAGCAGCATTACACATTGTAAATTCAACAATTCTGGATCTGTTGTTGCCAGTGCTGATATGGATGGAGTTATTAAGTAATTCATTTAAATATACTATATTCAGTTCATAAATAGGGATTGTAAATGTATAGTATATGGATTACACTATTTATAATATAGGTTTTGGCAAATGAAAATTTTTAAAAATCAATGAATATAATAGAATTAGTGAACATCTTTCATAAATCATTTAAAAACCATTAACTAATAGTATATTTCATTTTTTCTACATTTGACCACTTAGTTTAGTTTTATATATGAGAGAATATACAGGTTCTCCTCTACTTACAATCAGCCGGATGGCCGCACGATAAAGTTTTCATTAACAATGTTCTATTGTGAACAAAATACTAGAAGTTAAAATGTGAAACACTTAGTATTTTTTGTATTGTTAATATTTTAAATAAACTTTGCCCTATAATTCAGCTTTTGCAGTAGTTTTATTCCATATTTACAATAAAATTGAAATAATTTTTCATATCCGTACTTCTGTTGATCAAAAATGGGAAAATGAAGGGAAAGATTACATATCAATAGTTAAAATTACCAAGGAACTTCCACTTGGAGATACAAAAGTATAAGTTAAAATTAGTGTTAATTAGTGCTAGTATTTTAACTTATACTTTCGTAAAGATTACTTAATTTAAGTAAAGAACTTAAGTAATTTAAGTAACTCATATCCATACTTCTGTTGATCAAAAATGGGAAAATGAAGGGAAAGATTACATATCAATAATTAAAATTACCAAGGAACTTCCACTTGGAGATACGAAAGGATAAGTTGAAATTAGTGTTAATTAGTGCTAGTATTTTAACTTATACTTTCGTAAAGATTACATAACTGCATTGGTAAGTCAATTACTTATTAGAATAGAATAAATACTATTTTTGTTAATTATAATCAAAATAGAATATGAATAATTAATATTGTGGAATAAAACTTTGATAAAAAAAAATTATTTTACAATAATTTAAATTTTACAAAACTTCTAAGCAAATAACTACATTTATCTAACAAGGAGAGGACTCGAGGGCCGAAAATACATTTATCTAAGATATTTTAATGGTGCAATTACTTGTTGAAAATTTTGTAAATTTTAAATTAATATAAAATAATTATCATTCAAAGTTTTATTCTACAATAATTATTATTAATTATTTTATGTTCTATTTTATTAAAATTAGCAAATACAGTATTGTTTCTTACATTCAAACATTCTATCAATTTACTTGAATAATTCCCCTTTTCCCCCTATTTTTTATTGACAGAACTATGGACATTAAAAATTATTCAAATTTTATTGTAAATCTAAAATAAAAATACTGTAAAAGCTAATTACAAGACAAACTTCATTTAAATTATTAAGAGCATAAAAAATAAAAAGTGTTTCATATTTCAACTTCTAAAATAAAAGTTGATATTCTAATATCAGAAGTCTGCTGCCATCTTGTTTATGATTCTGACATGCTAAGTGTGTAGATTTATGTAACAAACACAAATTTAAAATATTTATTTTACTAATATACACAGTACAAAACTATAACAGTCTACACTTTATCAGGTCTGAACCAAAACTGCCCAGACAAAGATTAACTACAAGCGTGGGAAATATACATCTCACACAGTAGGAGATGTCCCGCGGGCACAGTAAAGTAGTGGAAGTACAAAAGACGTTTTCAACCATGACTAAACAAATATGTACATTTTAAAATTTATAAAAGTATATGCACAGTACAATTTACAAAGAATTTTTTTGTGTTATACTGTTTGAATTTTTATACAGCATTATAAAATGCTATTTTAAATTGTGATTGACATTTATTAAAAACAATTTTATTTGTTCAACAAAGTTAATGTGATCAAATTTTCCTCAATGATGAACACACATTTCATAAATTATTTGTAGTAAAGAATTTCCATGGTTTACTAAATGTTAATATAAAATATGGATACATATTATTTTTTATTTTAGATTTATAAACATGCAATATTATATTTTAATATGTTTTTGTATAAATATGCACTGTTATTAAAAAAATTGCTGATGGACAGTGTTAGGATCACTGTATAATATAGGCATAGTGATCTCTTATATTTCCATTGAAATTTGCATGATCTTCAATGGTTGATAAATCAATATTTACTAATAAATGGGCAAATATTTATGATTATTATGCATTTATCTGGTTCACAAAATTTGCATTCCAACAATAGCTGATCAATGGATTTGTTTCCCATTTCATTTACTGTGGTGAAATTTCTTTTGTATGTTTTATTTTGATAAATTTAACTTTCTGATATCTTGTCTTATTATACAAATATCTTGTATGCTTTAAATAATGATTGTTATTGCAAAATTCTGACTATTATCACTATTTCCATCCAATATAACAATGATTTGTTACTTCAAATTAGATAATGAAAAGTTTATTTTGACATCAATCTATCTAGATTTTAAAGAAGTTACATAAAAAGTGAAAAAAAAAATCATGAAATATAAACAACTTGTATTTTTTCACAAATTAAAGAAAAAGTATTTTTTATCAACATAAAATATAAAATTACTATTCAGCATATACTATATTGCATGTTGCCCATCATTAGACAGGCAGTGGTATGTTATAGTTAAGATGAGTAGTAAAATTGATTGTATGTTATGGTGAAAATACATTAAATGAGTGTGCATTAAGTGCAGTATACCTGTATTAACATAATTTTTGAAACATTGTATCATTTTAATTAAAAAATATTAGGAGAGAAGTGATAACTTTGATGAACCAAACACTATATTTTCTAAAATTTTGAAGTTTTGTACAGTCCAAATAGCTGAAACCAAATTGATCTTTAGTGTGATAATTTAGAATTAAATTGTTACAGTTTAATTCTAAATTATCAAACCAGGATGCAATTTAGTTTGTAGATAATCACCTAAATTACATTATATTAGAGTTTGGAACAATGTTTATAAAGTCAATTTATGGTATTTTTCAAAATTATAACCCAAATGAATGCAAAGATTTATTATTTTCTTTTCTTAAATGTAAAAAATTTAATGAAATTTATTTTGTAATTCTTAAAACAAAATACACAAATTGGTATTCTGTTTTAAGAAGTAAAAACTCATTTATATAAAAGAGGAAAGTATAATTCTTTAGGATTAGTGATAGCCAACATATCATTATTATCATAGCAATGTCAGTTTAAAAGTTTATGAAAATTATCCCTTTCTTTAAATATTTGTATTGTTCATTAGAATTTGGAATCCTAGTCCATCTCCTCAGGCTCTAACTACAATTGTCTCAAAATCAAGTGTTTTGGCTTTAGAATGGGCAAGCAAACGAGAGAGATTAGTAAGATATATTATTTAAATATTTATTTTAATCAAAAATGAATGAATTTATCATCAAAATTTTTTCTCTCTAGTTAATGCATGGTAACATGGCTGGTCGAATTAGATTTTATGATATTAAAGAAAGAAAAAATATATGTGATATATCTCCTGAAACAAACAGTTTACTCAAAGATCAGAGGTGATGTATTCAAAAATTTGTTTTCTTAATAAATGAATAAATCAGTATTATATATCAAATTATTTAAAAAATTTATATTTGTAGAGTGATGTGTCTAGCATGTAGTCCTACTGAAGAATTTTTTGCTTGCTCAACATGTCCTAACATGTTACAAAGTAGTGGAAAATTGGATGTAAGCACAGCTTCTCAAAGAGGACAGTTATTGTTATGGGATATGAGAATATTACAGTTTGAGGTGAAGATATAAATATTTCTTATTTTCATTTTTTAATTTGTTTTAATTTAATTATATATTAAATTATAAAGAATCAGATTTGTTCAGTTTTTATAAATACTTAATCAAAGTTCGTAAATACCAATATTAGAAAATAATTTAGAAAAGTCCTGATT
This sequence comes from Olivierus martensii, assembly GCA_000484575.1. Lineage (NCBI taxonomy): Eukaryota > Metazoa > Arthropoda > Arachnida > Scorpiones > Buthidae > Olivierus > Olivierus martensii. The sequence goes on along the minus strand of AYEL01050474.1, from coordinate 14,634 downwards.
TAATTTCCATTTTTGTTAATAATAATCCTTGTAAATCGAATAATCAACAGCATTTTCAGAAACTTTGTTAATTTATAAAATTTATAAATCTTGATCAATAATGGAAGAATACACATATAATACTGACATGAATATTTCAAAACCAAATGTAAATAGGAATTTAGTTTTTCTTTTTCTTTTTAAATAAGAAATTAAAAAATAGATTTGTATTTATAAATTACATTTATATTTTAAGCTTTTATTTTACAATAAAAGTAGACTTAAATAATCATCAATATTGAAAATAAGACTAAATATTCATGTTGTGACATCATACTGATATATAAGCTAATATATAAAGAAGCTTTTCCGATTAAAGATAAAGATTCATTTTCCTATTTCTGTTTACAATTGACATGTTTTTAATTTTCCTCTTTTAATTTTGAAAAATAAATTTTTAATTAAAGTGACTTAATTCAATTCAGATAAATAATTTTTCTGGATAATTGTCAATTTAAATAGAAAATATTCAAAAAGCTGTAATTAATGCAAAAAAGTAGAATTAATCATCTATAATTACTGCAATTCTTTTATTTGATATAATTCTAAATACTGCATAAATTTTAGGAAATATAGTTTGATGATGACAGAAAAGAGAATCTACTGATCATGGATATTTCCAGATCAAGAACTTTTTAATATTGTGTAACATGATCTTTTTAGAGATAAGCACAAGAAATTATTTATTTTTATTTTTTGAATAATTTTAATTTTTTGTTAAATGTCAAAATAATGTAATATTATAATGATAATCAATTTTATATTTTCCCTTTATATAATGTGTAATTATTACAGGTATTCCCTAACGTGTATATCTGATTTTATATAAAAAAACCTTTTCTAATTTTTTTATGTTTTATTTTTTGAGATTTAGATTATAAGCATTTATCATATTTATAAGTTACAAGCCAAAACATGTTGATTTACAATATTTAAAAGTTCATGATTTATTTATCTCTCATGTATTGTTTGTTGATACTAAAGTATCATATTATTGATATGATATCTTTATATATGATGGATGTCGCCTTTCAGCCAGAAAACAATATGATTCTATAATGCAGTGTTTTCCAAATTGTGGGGTGTACCCCACTAAGGGTTGTGTGAAAGAATTAACAAAAGCATCATTTTTGAGACAAACAAATAAAAAATAAATTCAAATTGATGTCAAGAAAAAATTAATCAGCGAAAGGGTTATAAATATAGTACAAATATTCATGTACCCAGAAACTTTCTGCTGTAGCTGTTTTAAAGACAAAATAAAGATCTCATTTAGTGATTGAAAAAGGATTGTGAGTAGCGATATCTTCCATGACATCTGATTTGACAGAATTTGTGCTGAAAAACAAATCCACCTATTTGCATTAAATATATGTTCTATTTTTCGTTTTTTTGTAAGATTTGTTTAATTTTATTAAAAATTATCACATTATAATAAATATATGTATTTTTTATGTATAAGAACTTTATTTATACAGAATATGGTAAATTGTTTTGTAATATTAAACTAAGTAGAAAGTATTTATAAAATTAGATTTTTATGAGAATGAGGGGGGCATACCAAGTTTTTATGAAAAAAGAGGGCCCTGTAATATTAAACTAAGTAGAAAGTATTTATAAAATTAGATTTTTATGAGAATGAGGGGGCATATCCCTCATTCTCATAAAAATTTAGCCACCAAGCTTACCATACAAAAGAAAAAAGAAAAGAGGGGGGCATACCAAGTTTTTATGAAAAAAGAGGGCTGCAGACACACAAAGTTTGAAAACCACTACTATAATGTATAGATGCAATCATATAATCTATCTATCCCCGATAGTTTTTGATTTAGAATTTTTATTAAAAAATTATTTTTCCAAAAATTCAAATTACACAAAAACCTTTAGATCCAATTATTTGCATAAGTTGGGGAATGCCTGTATTCATTATTGTCACTGGGTTTGAAAAATTTCTTATACATGATAATATCTCATAAAAATTACTTACTAAAAAACTACTTACTACTACTTATTTGTATAGGCAAATATTTGAATTATGATATTTAATAGAATATCATAAAACTAAATAGATAAAATATTATAGAATAAATTTGCTTTTTGTGCTTATTCCAGAAGATTTAAATTTTATAAAGCTCATAAAATCATTGAAATAAAAATATTACAAAACACAACACAGCCATTAGATAGAAAAAATCTTATAAAGAAACATTTTTGACTGCTGTCAACTGATCTACATCAGCTTAAGTTGAGAAGAAACCCGTTATACAGAGCACTGGGATATTTGATCAAGGTTGTTTATTTACATACATTTGTAGTTGCCAAGAACCGTTAATTGAGACCTGTGTTAAATTACTACTCAGTAGAGCTAGGAAAATTGTTCATGTTGCAATAAAAAGCATGAAATGTTGTTAATTGAGGATCAATTAACAACATTTCATGCTTTTTATTGCAACATGAACAATTTGTTAATTTCAAAATATGGAGGAAATAAAATTAAAAATGCCAAAAACATGATAATTAAACTAAAAGAGGTTAAAGTTTATCACCAGCAAAAATTTGATACTCTTTGAATGTCACGTGTTAGCATGCCAGCAATTAATTAACTTGTAATTAATATGCAAAAAATTAAAATTATGATATCTTTCTTAATTTTCAACATTTTGAAATTTTCAAAATTTATAGTGTATTTTATCCTCTTTCTAATGATTTAAGCATTTTTATGGAATTTTATATTTTCACAACTTCCCCCATATATGAGATCATGGAAAACACTGTTTTTTTTATATGAAATCGTAGCCATCCAATGAAGTGGTTGATATTTTTAGAAAACCATATCTCCTCTGAAAAAAATTTAACCATGATTAAAAAATTGGCCAAAATTTTCAGAAATTATTTATAAAAATCAAAAGTTATGTAACTTTTCTTGAATGAAGTTATGCTGTATAATTATTAAAAAATTACATAAATTCAATGAAATATTGTAATTTTTACTTATATTTCATATTTAATAACTTACTTTTACATCATTAACACAATTTTTAGCAATACTTTTCATAAATTTTTTAATTTAGATCAAAAAATTCTAACATATACGAAAATAGTTTCATCTCATACATAAACAGCTGTAATGTTCTTTATGTTGCTCTAATTGGACTGCAGATGGTATATTGTAGTAACTCATCCAATATCAATGCCATAGAGTAAAGCAGGCTTGGCTGCAATTTCCTGGAAAGCGAGTGGCTGCTGTAAAGCAATAAAAGTGCCATGCCCATTTAAATGGCTGCAAGATGTTTATGTTTCATTTTTCTTCTAAATTTTGGTAAAATTGATACAAAAAATAAATGATTATGGTATATTTTAATTTATTTTAACAAAATTAGCCAATACTTTCCTATTATCTACAATATTTTTTTCAATTTTCAGCATTTTATAGCTCATCATATGAAAAACTTAGATATTTATTTTAAATTTCAAAAATATCATTTATCTCATCCCAAAATCAGAATAACTTTGATATATTAGGATAAAAAAATCCAAATGCTATTGAGTTGTTCAATTATAAACAATGTTTGTTTATACAGTTTAAAAAATACTTTGGCAAATGAAAAAATTAGGAACCACCATCAAAACTGAATATTTTCATGTAAAAACATGAAGAAACTGATTTGTAATAGCTAGATTAATAAAATCAGGATTAAATTTTTTTAATCCTTTTTTATGGTTTTTTTATCACTTTGTTTTGACATTTATATACATAATGGCACATAATGTAATTAGATCATAACATTTATACATGCAGAGAGAGGCACTCAAGGTGTTAAATCTAGTTAATTTAATATAATCATTTATTGCATAATTATTTATATTGATACTGAATAATTCTTATTCATATATCACATATAAATCTTTTAATTAAAATTTTTTCTTATAATCTGAAACTTATCTTATTAAAATTATTTTTTGAAGCGTTCCTTATTAATAGAAGGCAATCATACAAATGTGAATTGTTGTGCTTTCAATCATAATGGACAACTATTATTAGCTGGAACTGTGGATGGAAGAATTAGTATGTTTGGTGAGCAAAACATTTTTTTTAATTTAAATATTAATAATATATAATGAAGTTTATATGAATAAATTGGAATATATTATAGTATTAATCAGACAAAGAATTAAATTTAAGCCATTATTACAGAGTGGTCAGTCAGAATGCCACCATTTGGCAAGTTTATCCAAACTACAATAGACAGAACAATTCTGTTGAAACATCATAATGTATATATTTAAAATTTTATTTTCTATGCTGGCAAGGTGTGGTTCACTATTAAAAAATGGTGCCCTCTACTTAATGAAACAGCAGAAATGTGGGGTTTCCGGGCAGAAACAACAGGCTTACGGCCTAGAAGAGGTCCACATTCAATTCGTGGGTAAGGATGACAAACGAGGCATTACAGCTTACAAGGGGAGGATACAGCTGACCCCCCACTGATTTTGAGATTAGTTTTTATTGTTCGTTATTATCAAAATTTAAGTGTCCGTGTCTGTTATTGAGGGTGTCTGCTTTTTAGGATACACGGGTTATGCATTATTACCAATTTTTAAACACTAAAGTCGGGGGGGTCGGCTTATACACGGATCGGCTTATATTCGAGTATATACGGTATATGCAATGCTTGATTATTGTATACAGTAAGACCCCTCCCATAGACATCCATGTATTACTCCCGGGGAATTACAAAGTGTCCATTATTGAGGGGTGTCTGTTAGGTGAGGTTTCACTGTATACTGTATATACAGGTAGTCTTAGACATATGACTGCCTCAACTTATGACAATGATGTAATCAGTAAATTCTGTGATTGGCCAGTGCAATTCCATGGATTCAGATCCTTGATTCAATGGTCTGATATATGGAAAGCATCTTTTTCTATGTCTGATTCTTGTAGATTTTGTTCTTTATGTATATTAAGATGATATGTAATGTCCTAGTAGACCCTCCCATTGGCTATGAGAAATCCATAAATTTTAGACATTTACAACTTATGGCTGTTCTGATTTATGATAGCTGGGTTTGAAACCAAATTCTATCATAAGTCAGAGATTACCTGTATATAATCTGTTTTATTAGTTTCACAGTTATGCTTTTGGATTTTATCATGTTTCATAACAATTAAGTATATGATTAATTCTGGATAACAATTGATTGCTTTAATAAAGATTTACTTTATAATGGTAAAAATTTTTATTAGAGAGAGATTTCTTATATTATAATTAATGTAATGACAACTGATTACTATTTTTCAACTAGAGATTTATCAATTATATAAGAAAAAAATATTATTCTCTTTACATTATGAAAACAAACTTGTAAATGATCCAAATTTAATTCATTCAGGAATGCTTAAGCTGAAAAGGAGCATGTAGCCCAAAAGTTCATCAATTTTGTATTAAATTTGCTCTAGTTACAACTTTGATTACATTTATTAGATTCTATGGACAAGGTAGAGAATTTATATATTCTCTTTACATTTTCCATGTTATTACATTTTAGTAAAAACTAATAATTTTTGGAAGAAACAAACCAACCAACATTCTTCAATAATTAGTACTAACAAATTATCTATATGAATTGTTTTAGATTATAAGTATTGATACACTGAAATAATTTAGTGATTAAAAAAATTAATTTAACAAAAAAAATCTTTTAAAAATATAAAATATATGCAATACTTTATGCATTGTGATGCATATTTAAATTAAAAAAAAATTTAGTGTTGCAGCTATAAACCTATTCCTTAATCTTCTTAAAATAAAACTTGAAAAAACTTTGAGCACTTTCCTTCTCTTCCTTCATTTTTGTGATGTTTTTAACTTCCTGCACGTATGTTACTTTTATCTTGTCACCTTTTAGAGAAATATTGTAGAAATATTTTCACCAATTTTTTTTCTATTAATTTCTATTTTTGTATCTCTTATAATTTAGGAAATCTGAACTATTTAAATTGCATGGATGTGTCAAAGTATTATATTGTCTTCAGCAATTGGTGTAAATTTATAATTGTAACTTTAAAATAATTATTACTTAGGAACTGATTTTTCTAGATATGTGATTTCTATTACCAGAGTACACACGTACTTTTCTCCTTAAGGAATGCAGCACCATAATTCCATGAATATAAATTCTCCGGCATCAAGTCTTGGAGGTCCTCTTCCTCACAACAGTCCATACTATATAACTGCAGGGAAGTATCAGGAGAATGGTGATACGTTATCAGATTTTGTCAACTTAGTTTGTCAAGAAGCTCAAAATTCAGGTTCAAATACACAAGTAAGTAACAAAATTTATATAGGAGAAATGCTAATACAGGCATACCTTGTTATTACAGTGGTTACATTCCAGACCACTGCTGTAAAGCAAATCACTGCCTTTTTTCATTTTCTAATGGATATAAAAGCATAAAAACATATTTATAGTGTAAATATGCATAATAGTAGTGGTAATAGTTTTAAGTCTAAAAAACTTGACCAGATGGCTGAATTTTAAAAAATTTGTGTATCATCTTGGAGGATTCAAGTTTGATTCCAGATCTCATACTTTCAGTTTTTCAAGATGACTCCAAGCCTGGCCCCTCCATGTGTTAGAATAGATATATAAAATATAAATTAAATATTATATTATAGAAAGTTTTCATTTTGAAATATAAAATAAAAACATGGAATATAATTGAGAAGCACTGTATTAGCAAATCACCATAAAGCGAGATATGCCTGTATATTCAGTGAAATCTTGATTATCAAGGAACATTGAGTTAGATAAATTAAAAATGTTGGATAATTAGGATATTTAGACTAGTATAGATTATAGTATATCCTGTTTTGATTGAGTGTCAGGGGAGACTAAATAATTTTTAGTTTTTGTATAAAATTGATACTTTTGATGTATCACTATTCTTTATGAAATAATTTCTTCTGCCTTTCAATATTCGGTTTATTAGAAATTCAGTTTTTTTTTTATATATAACAGATAATGCCTTATGTAGTTGAAAAACATTTCTTATATACTTTCAATAATAACTTTAAAACAAGCACTTTATAGCAGTAAACTTAATAGATATTTTTTTTTTATTTTGCGAAGTACTTTCAGCTAATAGCCATCCTCAGTGCTAACATTAACATACAGAAGTATTCAAAAAGTTGTTCGAATATTATTAACAGTTTCAGAAGAACAATTTTAAAAATGAACATAATGTTAAATTCAAAATTATATTAAATAACCCTGTTATCTTTTAGCCAAATCATATCAAATTATTATTATTATTATTATTATCATCATTGAATTATATTATTTTATATCCATAATAATAATTAATTGATCATTTCTATTTATTCTAAATATACACATACGGCCAAACTATAAAATTATATTATAATCTGTTTATAGAGTAATTCCACTCATTAGATACATTTTCAGATTGTTTGTCATTAATTATCTTTAAATATTTCTCTCTTTTTAAAATCTCTATCATCTCCACTAAAAATTCATTCTCATTTTTGTTAATTTTTCTTACTACCTTTGATTCTTTCCATCTAACATCTATACTGGATTCATAGAGTTTTTTAGCTAATGCAGTTTCATATTTCTGGTCTTAATGTCATACTTGTGTTTCTTAATTCTATCTTTCAAGCATCTTTCCATGATACCTATGTAAAATTCTTTTTCTTCAATGTCGGAGTTCATTGGTATTTGGTACACTCCAGATTTGCATTTTTCTTGTTTTCTATCTTTGTCATTCCTTAGTAATTCAAAAATTGTTGGATCTCTTTTAGTTACTAAGTTCTTCATAGTCTTCTTTGCATATTTTCTAACAGTTCTATATTTCATTAAATGGTAGGGGACAAAAGTTGTTTACTCCATTAATAAGATATTCCTTTCATTTTTTTTTTTTGTTCTGTTCTGCTTGCCTATGTTTCTGTCTGGTTTTGTCTTTTATTACTTTATCTTGTATTTTCTTTTATAAATTGTTGTGTACAGCCATGCTTTATTCCTGTTTCATATATCTTGCTACATTCTTCTTTCTTAGCTTCTTCCATATTACAATGGGTAATCATATGTCTAAAATAAGTATAAAATGTTACTCTCTTATATGATATTGAGTCATTAGATCCAATATCATATAAGATGAGCGGCATTTTATGAGGATGATGGCGATTAGCTGAAAGTACTTCACAAAAGTAAAATAAAAAATATCTATTGAGTTTACTGCTATAAAGTGCTTGTTTTAAAGTTGTTATTTAACAAACTTAAGCAGTTTGGTTTTGTAAGTTATATACTTTCAGAAGATAATCAGCCAAAAGCCAAATCTATCAAACCTGAATACATGTATGAGTATATAGTTTAGATGGATTCAATTAGATAAACTGAGAGTATCTGACCAAGCATTAAAGTGAAAATCAAATAATTAAGGGTTGGATAATCAAGATTTCACTGTAATACCATAAAATAATATAAAATTAATAGTTATAAATTAAGTAACCAGTAATAAATTATTTCAAAATCATAATTAAACAATTAAAAAAATGCATCAAATAAAGATTTAATAAAGAATTAAAAGCTATATAGCTTTTAATTTATTTCAAATGGAAAAAATTCCTTTGATTTTTTTTCCTTTTTTTTTCAATTAGTAAGAATTTTTAATTACTTGATAATTTAATGTTTTTTTTTATTTATAAATTGTATAAGCTAATATATTAGCTTACATAATTTTAAATAATTCTGCCCCTGGTTAGACTAACTATCTCTTTTATTGAAATACAGTAGAACCTCCATATCTCAAATCTCATGGGAACATTTGATATAAAGAGTTTTCAAGATATCAAGGTTCAATTTTAAATAAAGCTTTTTATGTCAATAATACACACCAAAGTTTTTAATACTGTATAAGACACACTTTTTTTCATGAAAATTAGCATCTAAATACTCCTGCATCTTATAAACCAAAGGTTGAAAATATCACTGAATAAAAACGATCACACTGACAAAAACCTATCAACAATTAGAAGTAAAACTTAGAAAATGAAACTACTGTACAACATGTTCAGTATTCTGAGTATGCACAAAAAAGTTCTTGTTCTGGTTATTGATAGATCACCTACATTCTTTTCTTAAATTTAAATCCTTTGTTTAGACTTCGAAAGTGAGGGAAAATTCATAAATATTTTTAATTTCTCTAGCAGAAAAATTATAAATTAATTCGAGATAGCAAGGGTTTTGAAGAAAAACTTTGAGATAACTATTGAAATTATATACATTGGTTTAATGCTGAAAGTGCACAGAAAAATTTTTTTTCACATATCAAAGATTTCGAGACAGAGAGGTTCAAGATAACAAGGATACACTGTATATAATATGGTTAACTTGACAATGTGATAAGAGAATTTATATTATCCAAGAAGATATAAATTATTAAAGAAAATTATAAAAAATTTTCAAACAATCTATATAATAATTTGTTTATCCTCATTAGCGTCATGTACAATTTTAGACTGAAATATCTCAAAGATTATATGCAATGAAACTACTGATATATAAATACTTTTGATTTGACTTTCTATGAATTGCACTTGGAGTTTGTGACTATTAAATATTTTTTAAAAATACCCATTTCTAAAAAAAAAATTCAAAAATTCAAATATTGGCTAAACTTTATAATGTTTACTAAAGAAAATGATTAAATTACTTTATAATGTATTTGATAAATGGCATGAAGTATCTGCCTGGAATGTTTGCTTTCTGGTTAATCATATACTGATCACAAAATATTATTTTATTGCTGGCATAGCTGCAACAGGTTTACTAGTTTTCAATAATTCAATACTTTTCTAACTTTATTGACTCTAGATGTACTATTGATATTTTTTATAAGTTTTAAAACTTTTTTAATAGAAATAATAATAATAATAATGAAGCTTTTGAATAAATACAATTATAAATCATAATATGATTCATAATTGATAAAATCTAATAACTATATATAATGACCCACATTAGACCTCAAATCATTAGTTATAATTCATAGTTATACTAAAATTTTAATGTAAAAAATTTTGACAATATATAGATTTAGAAAAGATATCATCAGTAATAATATGAATGAACATTTAATAACAGAAGTATGTAGAACATAAGATCATAAGTTTAAAATACATCATAAATGGTTAAATATAATAATATAATACTAGTAACAATTTTTTTTGAAATGATTATTCAATAATACATGATTAATATATATTCAAATTAATATTTTTACAATTTACTATGCAGTATAGTAAAAGATAGACATAAAATGATTTTTAATTTATAGTCTGTTACTTATAAAACATTAATACTAGAAATGTGTGAACTGTTTGAAACTCAAATCAAATCAAGCTCCAAAATAAAACCCAATTTTGCTTAAAAATTTTGATCTGTGGAATATTTCATATAATGTGACACTTTTATTAATTTTGATACTAGATAATTTGGTGCTTTATAATCTGATGCATTAAAATTATTGTTGTTAGAAAATTTCTTTTCTCTCTGTGATTAAAAAGCATTTCACCAATTGCACTTATAATGGAATTTACTATTATGGAAGTGTATATTATTTTATTATTATTTTTGTTATATTTAATAAGAATCAAGAATATTTGAGTCAAAAAGGTCTTTCAGGTTATTTTATTCTATTAATCAAAATCATAAGTATTGAATTTACCTACTCAATATTTACTATTAAAATGCTATATTGTTAGTGATAACTTAAAATTATGAAAAAATATGAATTTATTAGTAAATTAAATTTATAAAATTTTATATGAAAATATAGAAATTGATTTAAATACTGTTGACTTTTTCTTATATTGTGAAGGTGTTGTTTAGGTTTATCATTAAAAATATCATTAAAAATAAAATTTCAATTCTGTTTGAAAACTTTAGTTTATTGTAAAGCTTGACTCAAACTGAACTCAATTTGTATATTAACACATCTCTAATTAATACTAATATTTTCTATATCTTCAATGTAACAGTTTCTGATAAAAGTTTTTGTTAGATTTTAATTTGAATTAATTTTGGTATTGCTTCTTAAAATAAATTTTTCCAAAATAATGCTTTAAATATTTTCATTATTTTTAATATATTTATAAATATGATTTAATATTTATAAATACCTACTAATTCAGATAAATATAGTAAAAAAATTTGTATTAGTATTTAAAGTTATTGGAAATAGAAATGATCCTTTCTTATGACCATAATGCAATTTCTAATTTTGTGATTGGTCAAAGCAACTCAAATGTATATGGTCCATAAACAGTGATCTCATATATTGGCATCTATAGTTTGATTCCTTTAGCTTTATGTTTGTTAAGTTTACTATGATATTCTGTTGTGATGTAATAATAATTAAAAATTTATTTTTGACATGACTACATCAATTTATGACTTGGATCATCCAAATTGAATTCTATCGTTAATCAAGATCTATCTATATTGCTTTTAGAAAAATATGTGAAATACTCTATATAAGAACTGGTTGACAAGATAAAGTTCAGTCAAAAAGGTAGAAAATAATAATAATTTGTGAAAGTACATCAAATTAACTGAAATGTTGATGAAAATTACAAAAAAATTTATTAATTATTAAAAATACAGAGAAATAATAATATCATCAAATTAGATGATGACAAAAAGAATAAAATCTCAGCAATAGTTATCGAACATTTTATATAAATAATGAATATAAAAAAAATAAAGTACTTAATATATATGTTATTTTTTATTTCCTATTTAAAAATTATTAATTTTTTTATCTGATAAAAAATATCAGATTATTCAAAAAAATTTCCATTTTATAACTTGCAGTTAAATATATACATATAGTCTCCAAAAGCAAAAATTCTAGATTACTAAACAAGAATCTAATAGATCAGGGGTTCCCGAAGTTTTGCCTATGTGGGCCAAATTGTAAATTCCAAAATATTTGGCGGGCCAAACAAAAGTGTTATGGAAAAATACGTTCAAATCGATAAAAAGTTAGGCACAAGGGAAAGATTTATCTATAATAAGAGAAGGATAAATAAAGTTAGGCATAAGGGAAAGATTTATACTAAATTTTATAACATTCCCCATTATTATTTATGACATAACCCCTATTGTCATAAATAATGAATGAATATTACTTTTTATTACAAACTGTTTAAAATAACACATTTTAAAAATAATTAAACAAAATAACTATAATTCAAATAAAAAAAGAAAAAATAATAAATTCATCAATCTGAAGTGTGTACTTGTCAGTTGTTGCTTTCTTTTGAAATATCATTGAACCTTAGCTCTAAATCTGTCGAATGTACTTAACACCAATGTTCATCAGTTAATTTTGATCTCAATTTGGACTTATTAATACTCAGTCATCAGTTAATTTTGATCTCAATTTGAACTTATTAATACTCATGATTCAGAAAGTTTTTTTGCATATATGAGTGCTTCCAAATAATGAAAACATATTTGGAAGCACTTATACATTTATTTTTTTAACTGAACAATTTTTAATTATAATATGATAAAATTTATTTATTTTTTGTAAAAATGAAAAATTATCTTTATAAATTCAAGATTGCGGATGATCTGACATCGTGGGTCGCATTTCCAGGGTTTGCGGGCCACACTTTGGGAACCTCTGTAATAGATAATTGCTTAGACTAGTGTTTTCTAAACTATGGGGTGTGCCCACTAGAGGGTCGCTAGTCTATTGTAAGGGGGATGCAGGAGAATTAACAAATACTTCATTTTTGAGACAAAAAATAAATTCAAATTCTTGTCATAAAAATGAATCAGCAAAATACTATAAATACATATATCTATGTACCCTTCTGTTGTAGCTGTTTTAAGGACAAAATATCAGTTGGTTTAGTGATTGAAAAAGAAGGATATCTTCAATGCAAGTAGGGATATCCCAATTGCAAGTAGGGATATCTTCAATGACCCCCTATTCGAGAGAATTTGTGCTGAAAAATAAATCCACCCATCACATTAATTATATTATGTTGTAGTAAACATGTATTTTATTTTTTTTTTTTTTTTTTTTGTAAGATTTGTTTAAATTGTATTAAAAATTATTACACCATAATAAATATATATTTTTTATGTATAAGATCTTTATGTATGTAAAAAAATATGATATATTGTTTTGTAATATTCAATTGTAAGTAGAAAGTATTTATAAAATTAGATTGTTATGAAAATGAGGGGCATATCAATTTTTATGAAAAAAGGGAGGGCACAGACACACAAAGTTTGGAAACCACTGGCTTAGACTAATACATAGTATATATTTTGAAAATTTCTTATGTGTATTTTTATATTGTTGATTTTGATAATAAATCTACTATATTTTAAAACTATACTCTATATTAAATACAGAAATGTCTATGTATCCAAACTCTAAAAATTTGGATGCAATAATTTTTGGTCTCAATTTTTGGCTAAATGCAATTTTTATTTTTAAACTAGAATTTTTCATGTGCATGAGTTCAAACAATTTCAGTGCAGCATAAAAAGTACTTCATATATAAATGGAAAACAGAGTTAAGAAAATGCTTGATATAACTATTTTAAATTCTTATTTTGTTTATAAAAATTTCTAGTGCAGAGCAATTTACAGAAATTGTCAAAAAGTGTTAATAGAATATAATGATCATAGTTTTACTTATCAAAATCAGTATAACTTATTAATTTTATAAAAAAAAATTTATCTTAATAAAAATAGAATGAATGATGATAAATTTTTAATTTTTCATTCTATAAAAAATGAAAGTAATTAATTTTATCATACTGAGGGGACAGTCACTGTCACTATCAGCAATTTCTCATAGCTGCATTGGTATCTACTCTCTCTTTAAAATTGTTTTAATTATTAAAAAGAGAGCAAAAATATTTGTTTTAAATTTAGGGGACCTCAAAATTAATATATTAGTTTTAAACATCTAATTCAAATAGAATAATATAGAAAAATTGCATTCTAAGAATATGCCAATATATTTTAATATATAGTCGGACCTCCATATATCGAAATTGAAGGTGTCTTAGAAAAATTTTGATATATAGAAACTTCGTTATATAGAAACCTGAATTTTCTCTAATATAGTATAGTAGTTAAGTGATATTTTGTCCGTATTGCCTTTTTCATGGCCCCCTGACAGCGGCGATGGTGGCTCACAGTTTGTAAAACTCCAACTTGAATGATTTGAAAAAAGTTTTGGGAAAAAATATATGAATTTTTTCCCAAAATTAAATATAAAAATATAAATGAATTTTTTTAATGTTTAAAAATATATATACAGTATATTAATGTGTTAAAAGTCTACTGCATGTAATAGATAAATGAAAAATGAGATGGACAAAACATGTATTTATTAAACAAATAAATTAGAATAATTTAGAATATTGTATTTAATTATCAGATGTAAAGTAATTTCGAATATCCTGCTGAAGTAATTTCAATGCAGATTCCTCATAAAAATGTTTGCATTTATTGAACGACTCAAAAATATTGTCGGG